>JACDOX010000098.1:2444423-2513145 GCA_014549065.1 Cardinalis cardinalis | reverse complement strand
CTCTTCTCTTCTCTTCTCTTCTCTTCTCTTCTCTTCTCTTCTCTTCTCTTCTCTTCTCTTCTCTTCTCTTCTCTTCTCTTCTCTTCTCTTTTCCTGCTACTATTTTAATGGTGAATTTTGGGAATGGAAAAAACCCTAAAGTAATGTTAAATTATTCATCATGAAATGGCTTCTTAGAAGCAATGCCCACCACTTGCCCTGTAGCTGGTTCCATACACTTCTGTGCCTGTACAGGATAAGATACCTCCTTGAAGAAACAGTACAACAAATATGTTTTAGTGTCCTACATGACAGCATTTCCAGGCACAGTGTGGCTGCCAGTATCTGAACAGTCAGTGACTTCTGAATTTCTGCTGGCACGTCCTTTCTCCCAGCTCTGAACTAGGAGGTCTGTTTGGTCTCTGTCTCACCTGACCATTGCCCTTTCCAGATCACCATGAACTCCAGCTTCAAGTAAGTGTACTGAATTAGTATTGGGGCTTGATGGATGCATCAAGTCCTTAGTCTTCCTTCAGGAACTTCTTATCACTGCATCACATTTCTGTGAATTTATCCTTATTAAACCAAATAGGGGAGTGTCTCAAAAAAATGTCTCAGATTTGTTGCCACTGCTGTAAGAAAGCATTTTCCTACAATACATTTCTTTAGTACATCTTCTGCTCTGCTTTCATTGTTGGCTTATTGCACATAATTCACAGTATTTAAAGTTATTTTTCAAGATTTTTGAGATGCTAATCATGTGGTTTGCTCTTTTTATTCAACAATACACATTTTCTTTCTGCATTCAACTCTTGACATTTATCTTGACTGCAATTTAGTTGACTTTCTGCCTCTCACTTCATTATTTATATATATATTAAATTTTTACATCCTGTTTTATATTTAACCTCCCCACCACATTTCATGCAACATGAATGCATATGAGCTGTTAAGCAGTCAGATTTAGAAATCATGGCACTGCAGCCATGGGAAAAACKTGGCCAGTTAAAGGAACAGCAATGTACAGGTGGTTTCTTCACTACTATGAAAAAGTGTCTTCTCCAGGACTGGCACAGCTTTGCTTGCTGCATTTCTCGTGGCGGGGTCAAGATCTGGCTATAGAGTTCGGTAAGSAGAAGGAGTTTTTTTGCTTTTCTGTTGTTGTTTATTGGCAAAGAGAGGAAAGGAGTGGATGTTTTGAAACATGGCCACAGGAGTTGGGACACAGAACACATGACACAATCCTTTTGTTTCCTGGAGACAACACTGTTGTGTGTTAGCTGGCCACCACAGGGTTACCAAGCCTTTTCAACTTGGCAGGATTCTTGTGTCTCTTTTAGCATAATTGCTTGTCTATGCAATAAATATAAATTACAGCTCTTACTCTTATGGCTGTTTAARTGTATTGTCTCTATCTTTAGCTTGTCTTCCTTCCACAATTTAGGTCTGACATCTCTTTGAGCCTCCTATTGCATCAGGAGGCTAACTGAATTTCTTGACGTTTTGGCTTGATCAAGATGATTTTTTTTTGAGACTGTTCAGTCAGGTGAGATACAGATTTGACGGAGTTAAAAGTTTGTTTCACTTACTAAGCAAAAATTCAGAGGATTTACAGGATATTCCTGCTGAGGTTAGAGTGAAATCTTTCTATAAGTTCTATCAGTCTGGTTTTTGTAATGTCATCAGGTTACTGCAAAATGCATAATTTGCTAAACATCACTGCTGGTTCAGCTGGCCAGTAATTTTAGATCAACACTTGGTAAAGTTTGACATTCAGTCTCTCTTGAGAATCAAACTAATTGTACTGAACTCAATTCAAGGACAATTCAAGAAACAGAGCTGTTCACATTAGGAGATAAAAAAGTAATAGAATATTTTTTTTAAACTTTATTCAGTTCCATACTGTTCAGAAACAAGGTCTACCCCTAGTTCTTCTTTTCACTTTGGGAATGAGGCAAATCTCATAGCAGCAAGACTGTAAGTTTCCTAGCCACAAAATTGTCTCTAAAACTTTACAGTTAGTTCTTTAAGCCTTAATCTCGAATAGCAGATATTTTAATCRCAGGCTTGCACACCCCTGAGAAGCAGGGTTACTAGAGGTACCCAGTGTGGCAGGAGGACAGATGCTGGTCTTTTGTTCTGTCTATTCCAGTGGCTCTCATTTAACAACCATTTTCCCCATTCTTGTTTTATTGGCTTTCTACCAGTGATTGGTTTATTATATCTTAATGAGAACAGTGTGCAGTAATGACAGACCCTACTCATGCTCCACAAATCACACTTTTCTGGATTTGAATTTTTGCATAGTGTTCTGGCATTACTTGCAAGATTCTTGACTGAGGTGGCAAAAACTTCTATGTTTACCAAGTAGAATATTAATTGATCTGGTGGAAAGGAGAAGCTGAAAAAATAATTATGTTATTGGAAATTGGTGCATGCCTGAAAGAGCAAAGGCTTTATTCTACAACAGTCCAGGATTCTGCAATGGCTCACTGTAAGCTAAAAGACCCTATGGAGATTTCAAAAGATATCACATGTCAGTATGCTGAATACATTGTTGGTTTAAGCTCTGCTGCTCTGTCCAATTATCTGAACTTTGTCAGCTGCACTTCAATATATTTTATATTGAAATAAAAGACAGCCTTCCTAAGCTAGCATTTTTTTTTCAAAAGGCGAACAACAGTATCTCATAATGACTACATTGCAAAAGAAAATTTCAATCCCATTAAAACTTGAGTAACATTTCCCAGTAAAAGAAGCTCTAAAACTACTAGAAGTATTTTCCACCATTTTATCTAGAATAAATTTTGAATAGTTTTCTGATAGCCAGTGTTTCAAGGACATATTAATAAAATCATACATTTATAATATAGCAGTTGACAGTTGGATGGTAAATGGACAGTTTAAAGGTGTCTGGCCACACATGGCCTGCAATGAGCATGTAAAGAAAGACTGAAACATGGCAGGGCAGATCATCAGCTGGCAAAATTAGCGATTTAGGTCCATTGAACTGTATGAAAATAATTTTATTTCAGTTATTCTATACAGAATAAAAAACAAATCATGAGCAATAGAATATCACATTATAATATGTAGAACTGAATGTCAGATATGAATGAATTAAACTTAACCTTAGTGATAAGCTTATAAAAGACAGATTTGGATTTGATTTGAAGAAGTATATGCATAATAATTAGGAAAATAATACAAGTTCTGAAATGACACATTTAAAGGATTTATTTAAGACTTTAGGTAGTCAGTTTTTATGAATGATTGAGTGTTTCTGGTAGTCATAGGGGACAACATAAGGATTAGCATATTTCTGCATGCACACGTGAAAATTAAATGAAGATAAAAAATATTGCTTGCAGGGAGAAAGGGTTTGTACTTCCTGATAAGTGTTAAATTTAAACTGGTGTGTCATGCTGCACTTATCTTGGGCCTGAATTTTGCCTTTCTCTGTGTCTTGGTGTTCTAGTTTAGCTGTATCACACACATCACACATATGTTGGACCAGACTATTCACTGCACTACCACGTTTTCTGGCTATACCTGACCCAATTTTATATCCATTTTTCTTGTTTAATTTGCCAGGAGMAAGATGCCTACATTCATGGAGATATAAACAGGTGATGACCCAAACTATCAGATGAACTTTTAACGTTCAGACCACCTCAGTGGTACTGTGTTCCATCTGTGCTCGTCACCTTTGGCTTTGATGTGTCTGTATTGTATAAATGGCAGGCACTGGGGAAAGATTTCAGAGGGTTTTAATGTGTGTTGTTTCCCTCTCTTCCAAGAGCTCCAAAAGTAAAGGTGGTTATCAGCATGCTGAGCTGAAGGGTGTTTCAACTGAAAGTTTGAAAACTTGGAAAAAAGCTATTCAGTTCCTTGGTCAAGATGAGCAGAGAATGGAAGAATTTGAAAGCCTGAGAGCTGGTATAAACATTACAGTGATATTTAACTTCATAGTAAAACTAAGTTGACAAAGACACAAGCTGTGTCCTGAGAAGAGCAGCATCTTAGGAATGGGGTCTCATACAGTATTGTAGAGGAGGAAGCTGAGTATAAAAATGTAGCTACTACAAGAACAAATATCCYTTTTAGGCAAAAACAAAACTGGTAATGATGGGAGGGGATCTAGTTTGGCAGAAAAGCATTTCCACTGTTACAATCATTTTTAGAGAAGAAATCACATTTGAAATGTGTTTAAGGAGATTTTTTTCTGTGCGATTGTATTCCTGAATTGATTCCTGAACTTATTTTTGATGGCAAAAGCAATAAAATATGTTTTGGTGTTGTCCATAAAATTTTTCAGCATCATAAGCAAAACCTTTCTACAGCAGGATACTGGAGTGTAAAAAGAAACGGACTGTGATGTCAGTGAAGTTCAAGTTCATCTCTAGCATCCTGAATTCATGCAGTGTTTCCAGTAAAGATGAGAGGATGGGATGGAAGCTGTGGCAACAATTCTACACAATGACCTGAGCCAATATTCAGTGAATTTCCTGTTTTAGTGATGGTGCCATGAGAGACTGTCAGATCTGATGGCACTATTAATCAGATCCAATTGCAGTCAATTCTAGTCATAATGCTTCACCATAGATATGGATTTTTGAAGGGAGCAACTTTCATGTGAATGGCAGTTTTCATTGATTTTATACCTTGCTGTCCAGTTTTAAAATCCCAGAATTAGTTTGATGACACTGAAAGTAAGAATCAATCTATCTGTGGCTAGTCAGTGACAGGGCATGTGTAGCTAGAGAAGCTGACTGAAAAGATATTACAAGGTCAGATAATCATTTGRGAAGGAGTCAGTCACCAGGGGATGTCAGCAGAAGTTTTCAATCATCAGTGTGAAAGGCAAGGATAATGATTTTTCAGATCAGCTCTAAATGAATGTGGAGGCAATACACACGCTGGCAGTCTGGTCTAGATAGCATGGGTTGCAGGTYAGCCACACTGTGTAAGAAGAAAGCAAAGGGGTTTTCCTGCATGAGAAGGCACAGAGAAAGTCACACACTTCTCTTAATTTTCCTTTCACTCCAGTTCTCCCTATGATATTTACTTCCTCTTTCAAGCTAACCTTTCCATCAAGGGTCTCTTTCTTTTCCCCAGTACATGCTTTAGCTAATAGGCCAGATTTTCCTAAAGTGGCCAAAGTACTCATTTAAAAGGAACATGATACATATCACATGCCTTCCAGAGAGCTCCTGTGCTTCTGGAAAGGCTTAATGTACAACCTTGCCCTTCAAACCATATACAAAACAAAAATGTACCAGCTCACCTAGTACCTGAAACCATCACGTTTTACCCTGGTACCACATCGATTTTCTCCCCTGTTTTATCACTATGAAGATAGAGGCAGATGAGTAGTGTTTTAGGATTTTTCTTAAAAAACAATGGTCCTATTAACCCAGTGAGGCCATTTTATAAGCAGCTTCTCTTGTGTGCTGCCAGGCCTGGACTGACCATGAGGGTAAGAAGAGCTGCCCACCTTTAGCTCACCAGGGCTTCCTGACTCTCTGCCCTCCAGCTGCTCTTCCCACCTGGGATGTAGCTGCAYCAGTCTCCTGCTGAAGAGACTTGGCTTGGAGGACAGTAAATTATCTGGGAAGGCTGTGGAACCACCTYGAGGGAGCTGAAGGATGGCAAGAACAACTCTTTGACAGGATTTACATGGATATGGTTGCTTCTCCCTTAGGGCAGAGGAATGGAAAGCCCTAAAAGACTTTGAAAGTCAAAGTCTTTCAAGTTTTCTATAATTCTGTGATTACCAAATGTTGTCCCAGTAAGTACTGTTTTCCTTCATCTGAATTAGAGTTAGGCTGTATCTGGTCTCATGGAATAGTAATTCATTCTACATTGCCTTCAGCAGGACTAAGGGCAGTACAAGGTATTCTTACACGCATTTTTGAAGTGTTGTCTGAGTGCCTGCAATGAAATATTTCTCAATTTTACTTCACTTCCCCCCCCTCCCTGCCCCTTACATGGTTTCATTCCAGCCATTCTTTTCTTCACCAGGCCATCAATAGGCAAAACTGTTTACTTTTTTCTGTGTACATCAATCACTCCTCAAATAAGAAACAGCAGCATATGTTTTGGTCACAAGCCTCCTCACACATTCTTCCCTTCATGTCTCAGCCTGCTATAGGCAAGGACGATGTTGCTATTTCAACTGGGCAAAATCATCAGTTGTTATAAATCCCCATGGGGATAAGAATATGTCCAGCAGTAGCGAGAATCTTCTAATCTTTTTGTGCTTTATTTAAAAGGACAATTCACAATGCATCTCTGATGAAAAGTGCCAGTAACCCTGCAAACTCTTAGACTGCTGCCTGTGCAGAACTGGGTAAGGCTTTCTTTTAAGAAGTACTTCTGTTGATTTGGCAGAATTGGACCAGCAAATTGCAGTGATGAACTGGATAAAAATGACCTGGAAAATCCCTGCCTCATGTACAGTGCTGACTGCTGAGCAATCATTGCTGTTCTGGGCTTTTTCCTTTGTGCTGGCCTGTGCATAGATAAACTAGCACTAAGTTAATTCAGAGCTGGGATAGGCACAGTGGAAACCACAAAATTTTAAATTCCCTCTTTTATCCTGAAGAGAAAATTATTTTCTAAGCCTTTCATTTTTATTGTGGGGAGGCAGCAACAAGATTAGAAACTGAAGCTAGGTCAGACTCTCTTGAGTCCTTGTGCATCTCCACACAGCCACGTTTGGGCACAAGAAGCTGCTCATAAGTGACTCAGCCATGTGCGTCAGAGTAATTGGGGCCATTTAAAACCCAGGAACTAACAATTTTGAGGATTCTCTCAAACTCTTTCTAGTTGAAAACTGCATGGGTTCTTCTCCCTCTGAACTTTGTCTTGACTTCTGGCATCTATCAACACCAAAGCTTCAGAGCAAAACATCTGCAGAAAATTCTGGATTTTATATCAAGGTTTTGAAAACCACCACAGATTTCATGTGTCTCTCATGCTTCCAATCTTAGTTTGTCAAAATTCTTCCAAATTTCAGTGAACTCATGGACCAGACTACACATTCAACTTCTCATTACATTAGTTAGGAAAATTATGCTGTCAGGAAAATTATGGAGTTAAAATAATCATTAAAGCTATTAGAARGGAATTTTTAAAAAAGGAAAAATTTATTCAACAGGCACACCTGCATGTAGGCAAGGCGCATCTTTTCCATAAGAAAAGCTGGAATTGCTGAACAATCAGCCATGCCCTTCCACAGGGTTTGGACTGTTTATTCATGGGTGGTTCCCAAAGAGTCCTCTCAGMTGGTATCTGAAACAGTGGATGGCTTACACTGTTACCGTGTAGGTTTTCTCCACTGTTTTATCACTGTGCAGACACAGGTGGGTGTGAAGTGCTTTCATACTTGTGTGTCCCTATTTGTAATACTCCCACGAAGTCCCTAATCTTTATTGAACAGCTTTATCTTTTACAAATAAGAAACATGAGTTTCTTACAGAGTGAACAATTGGAATAGTTGTGAGAAGTTACTGAATAACTAAGGGGAGAACCATGTTCCTTGAGCCATTGTATCAAAGCTAAACATGGTTAATGAAGGGAAGACAGCTCCTTTTTCTCTTCCTGATGTGGTTAACAAAGATCTAAGAGAGATGAAATAACACTGTGGTTTAATTATTTTTTCCCCCTCTGGAAAATTTCAATATTTCTAGTTCTCACAATTTTCTTTTAGGGAAGTATTCCAAGCTTCTCCTATGTGTAAAGGATTTGGTATCACAATGATTGCAATGGCTCATAATGCTCATTATCTGCACTAATTGTTTAGAAGTGATGCTATTTCTATTCATTAAATGAATGGAATTATAGAACATGTACTTTGGCATACTCATGGACTACAGGGTATGTTTCATATGTTGATTTCTCTGTGGAAGAAAAATGGCAGTGTGTGTATACCCATTACTTATAGCTGTTGCAGTGGGCCCAGTCATTTTGTACAGTGAAGTATAGCCACATGCTATGGCTGGTAACCCAGACAATCACAAACATCCCCACTCTATCATGACTTTAATGAGATATTTTTCTGCCTTGGGACAAAGACAAAACAAATTTTCAAAAACTTTCTCCCCTTGATTTGCTTAGTTTTAAAACAACTGCCTAAGAGTACAATCAGAACAGCTCCCAAGAGGCGCTGGAGGCTTGAAGCAGACAGTGGAAAGTTAGAGGGAGAAAATATTTTCATTAATATTGATTTCTTATTGTGCAGCTCTTAGCAGCTGTTTTACTAATACATATTATTTTTAGGAGATCAGTTCTATTTTTGAGATTTTAGAGCCTGAAGCATTCTGTAGATGTTCTGAAATCTATTATTTACTCTTAATGAAGAGAAAAATAACATGGAAGGGTAAAAAAAATGGTCTCACTCTAAAATAAAGCTTGAAATCAGTCTAAAGTAGTCATACCTAGTTTGTGTTTCAGCTGCCTAGCAGTAATCCACCAGGTAAAGAAGTAGTGTGTATTACAGAATGACAGCCTAATTTACTTGGATTTTGGAAAATCAAGCTGAAACCAACACAGCCTTGTCCTGGAGAAGATATCTGTGCTTCTCATTATTAACTGCTGTTCTGGAATCAGGCATGCTCTAGTTATTCTTGTAGCCCACTTTTCCTCTCACCTCCCTTGCCTCTCAGAGTCCAGGGGACTTGCAGCCAAATATTCTACTCTGACTAGGCAGTGCCATCTGAGGGGAAAAAAGGTGATGGGGCTGCTCTGCTGTACCATTGGTATAGCTGCTGACAAAACAGGGGGAGAAATAATGCTGGTGAGATGCAAAGCTTAAGGGCTTATGATTTCATGTATTTGTAATAATACCACCTCTATTAAATTATCTGAAAGTACAGAGATTTATTAAACCTCTGTGTACAATGCTGTTCCAACTGGGTGTTTTGGTAAGCTGCCTTTATGTAGATATCTGTACAGCATAAGCTAATGCTACACTAAGACAGAAAATGTTTCAGATTATCTTGGGACAATGAAGAGTCATTATGTGAATTACAGAAGTATAAATTACTGTCTGTTGGTTTAACTAGTCTGTGAGGGGAGTAAGTCACCAGGGAAGCACAAGAGAAACAGTCAGTGAGAGGATTTAAAAGCACCACCTAAACATAAGAGGTCAGGAAAGCATGAAGGGTGGAGGCTTCCTCTGCTTTCTCCTATTCATTTTCTCTCTTTATTTATAGACTCAGCAGTTTTTGGCATTTCTCTCCTTGCAATAGTTCTATGATCTTCTGCAGGTGGACAGTGCTGACATATTGTAAGTATAGAGTCTCTGTTGTGGACTTTTGCTTTATTCTGAAGCTCTCCTGACCACTGTTTCTTTTAAAGAACCCACCAAGTATGATCTCAAAAATGATCTATGCTTTTCCTCTTACATACCAGCATCCCACTTTCCCCCTGCTGCAGGGTCTACAGTGGTGATCTGATTTATTTGCTTTAAAGGCTTTCTTATTTCTCTCTGGTTTTGGTTTTTTGTTTGTTTGATTGGTTGCTTTTTTAACTACTTTGAAATCTTGACAGGAAGAATTTAACTGCCTTCTCTTTGGGGAACAGGGCTCCCAATTAACCTGTTGTTTTTGTGATTGAGTAAAAGAAGTCGCTGCACTTGTTTGTTCCAATAACCTCTCTACTTTATCTGTGTTTATCCTACTAAGTACTGCTTCACATGTTTAAAAAACATAGAAAGAAAAGAGAATTTATTTCCTAATCTTGTTCTGAATGCAAGTGAGGGAATTTTTGCTTTGAYTAGGAATGACTGAAGAGCAAGGTCCTTGCAGAACAAGGCATTGGCTTGTGCAAAACACTGCAAGAATTAATTACGCCACCTCTGATTTTAGTGTAGCAGAGGACAAGTTCAAAGTTGTATGAACAGCTGATTTTCCAAGTTACCATTTTCTCTGATTTTCTCTTCAAATTGGAAGAGTCGCTGCTATTAATAACAGGCAAGCAGAGAAGGTGGAGGAGGAAAAATATTTGAAGGAGATGACTGACAATGCTTTAAATTTTTCTCTTTACAGGACAAGCACACTTTGAATCCTTGCTGCRGCGAAAGGCCAATCCAAAGCCAGTGCAGTGACTACTCAGGCACAGAAAGAGAGTCTTCAATTCCCTTGCAGAAAGTTCAGTCCTTTCATCCTTCACATGCAGCTTACTGTGTAAACAGTGTAAATATAGACTTTCTTTCTTTCTTTTTCTTTCTTTCTTTCTTTCTTTCTTTCTTTCTTTCTTTCTTTCTTTCTTTCTTTCTTTCTTTCTTTCTTTCTTGTTCTTTCTATTCAATTTCATATTCAGCTGACTGGTTCTCCAGCTGCATTGGACCAGTAGATCTTATTAGACATCAGAAATTAATTGGTCCTAAGACTTCTTAAGATTTGAGCCTCAATTTTTATACTTAATGAAGYTGCAACAAAATTAACACAGTTGCCAGAAACCAGAGCTCTCCTCTGCTGAATTTAGCTCAGCTTGTCACATTGTATACAAAGTACATTTGTTTAACTGCAAGGCTATTTTAGAAGGAATTTATTAATGTTTCTAAGTTGCTTCAAACAGGCAAGCCAAGTGAAAGTGCCATATGTACTCGTACTCGCGAATTAACAGAACAGTCATAGTGCAAATCTCCAAGTCTGAGCTACACCATGATTAATGGTGAGCCCCCATTTAAGATTAATGCCTGATGCATTGTGCTCTTGGAAAGTTCATTTCTGAAAGTTGAGTTTTGTATTGTGGTACTGGTTGTATAAATAACAAAGAAGTATTTTCAATAAAMGATGGTGTTGAAAAGTGAATTTCCATTTTTACTAGTAAAAGGTTGCAGGGAGAAGTAAGTGTAGAATGCTTTATCATGTGAAATACTCTTAAAAGGTGTCAACAGAAAAAAACAAATTTTTCTTCTATGGAAAACTGGACAGTTAGAAATTTGGTTTTTATCTGAACTGAAAATGTTTCTATTTTAAAATTYCCAGCAGAATATAAACTTAGGAAAGTTGTAATTCTGGAAAACAAAAATATTTTGTTAACTATTTAAACCATCGGAAGATGTGACTATGTACAATAATGTGAGTTTGCRTTCTATGTTTATATATGTATATGGTATTTGTAATGAATATCCTGAATATTTGTATAAAGATACTTATGTAACTCCAAAATTATGAAGCTGCAATGACATTTATCATACCTAAAATTATATATTAGACCTGAAATAATTTACTTTTATTTTTCCCATAGGATGAAAGGAATGGTTTAAATGCCTCAGTTTTGACCAGAGCACATTTAAAGCAGTGGYGAAAAAACTCCTCTGACCTTTCAGSGGGGCCTTAACATTTTTACATTTTTCTGCTGAGAGGAGACAGTTTAAAAAAGYTAAAGAACACATGTCAGAGCAAGCACTGAAGTTTGGCAGAAGTGCTGAACTTCACACACACAATACCTCCCAGGAATCGGCTGGGAGCCCACTGAAGTCAACGGGAATTTTTGACTGGCTGCAATGTGCGTTGGATCTGATCCAAAAAGGCTCTGTTCAGCAAAATACTTAGGTGGATTTTACTTCAGGCATGAGCTTAATGAGACTTTAGCAGGTACTTAAAAGTCATGCACACTTGCAATTTTTTTTAATGCAGGCTCATTTTTTTTTAATTTATTAAGATCTCTACCGTGTGATTTGCTGCAAAGTAATAGTAAGGGAAATCTTGAAGCAGTGTTCTTTAGTTGTCTAAATACGCAGAGAAAACAAAGTTCAAGGGAGATGCTGGGCTACACTTCTCAAAGGAACCACAAAAAAGTCAACTATTTCAGAATGGGAAGTGAGAAAAGCAGACGTTAAAACCATGGGATTTTCCAAGTTTTTAAATATGAGGSCAAATTTGCTCTGTGGTAGGACTGAAAGATCAAAGCAAAGAAGGTATAAATTGGCATATCAATCACTCGGATTAAAGGTTTGATTCATCATGTATCTTCTCCAGAAATTGAAAAAAATGCGAAACATTTAATAAAAATTTTGGCCTCTGGATTGCAGTCACTTCCATGCCAAAGCCTGCTTCACCCACAGTAGATCTATTTGCAAGTGAGAAATAGATTATAGTTTTTATTTTAAAACTAGGAGTAGGAGAACTGCTTAAATACCTATAGAAATTAAAATGAAGCTAAAAATGCAGCCTCGTGGATTTCAGCAGCTAGGAGCTATTGAAATAAGATTGAAATTTTCAAAGAGAACATTTCCTTTCTGACATTAAAGAAAATATAGTCTTGCGCTCTGTGGGGAGAAAAGTAGGTATGAAGTTGGTAATAAGTCGAGATGGATTAGAATTGAATTCCCAGATCTGGATCTAGGCAGGCTTCAGAATTCAAACCTCGTGGTATCAGCTGAAATCTGAAGTTTGACGACACAGTACTTGAGTAAGATAGGATTTGAAATCAGTGGCAGAACTGATATTCTAAAGGGATATTTTTTGTTAATTATTAGCAAGYGTGATCTTTTCACGTCCCTCAATAAATTGGGACTCTTAAGTGAGAATATTGTTTTTGTGGTTTTAGTTTAGCCGTTTTACAGTGATTTGATTCTGTGGACCTGTTTTACTGTTCTGATGCAGACACATTTAATACGTAGTGAAAATATGATCACAAATATATACTAGGTTTTCTTGATACCACATTAGAGGGCTCTGTAAGTGTAGTCACCACATTAGCATCCTGCTCTTCTAGTAACCAAAATATTTATGCAATTTTATCACAGCACTCAAGATGAATCACTGGTCACCCTCGGGGGATGCTTCCATCAGAACCATTGTCATTTTCTGGAATGACAGTCCTGCAGTGTGAAACCTGAGAAACAATAAACCCCTAATAAGGGTAATCGGAAAGCTCAGCCCTTGCAGGACCACATTCTGAGGTCGGGTGACTCATGTAAAAGCAATCCAGGCAGTCATGAGACAAAGTTTTTGTAGCCACATCAGCTTTCCAGCATTTGCTGCAGTTCCCAAGTCTGACTTGTGCTCATTGTGTTCTTTGTCAGATTTATTAATGCATTGTTCTGGATTTTAAATTACAGCCCTYAGCAATCGTGTTCATACAGATCTGCAGCGGGCAGCAGAGAAGTCTTAGAAGCAGAAATAAGCACACACAGAGTCTCTGCTCTCTGCAGGATACTGCTTGCTTAAGACAACTCTATTTTAAGATTGAAAGTTTCTATGAAGTTATTGAGTTTCTCCCTTCCATTTTCCATTTYACATAAGCCAGAACTGTACTGCAGTTCTGGCTAATGTCTTCTATCCCCAGGAAGCAACCTGCCAGACCACTGTGAGGATGAGACGTGCCTCCAGGCTGGGTTTACTGCCTTGCTTTCTTTTACCTCAAATAATTTCCAAATCAGGAATTTTAATCAAGTAGATTAAATCAGATTTCATTTAGGAAGAGCACCGGATTTCAGTTCATACTTGTGAATTTAACCATGGCAATTTAAGACATGACTGGCTTCATGCACCCATACTCTCTCTGCTCTGTCCTTTGTCCTTTTCTCATGCTTACGGTAGCAAGTGAAGCATGACTGTGTTAGTCTAAATCACAGTCCTGTGTTTTTAAATTGTTTAGGAAGTGTTGTGTACGGTATGAGACTGGGAAAGCCTAGGAATGGATTCATAATTCCCCTGGTGTTCCCCTTCTGGGGAAGCACAGGGACTTACACTGCTGCAGATGAATCACCACTGCTCAATGCTCAGAAACATTTGAATTATACTTATTTAAACAGTCTGAATAAAACTAAGGATATCAATAGCTCCTCCAGGAAAAAACAAAAACTACAAAAAATAACTGATACAATAAATCATAAATATATAATAAATATCATTAGTTCATACACATAAAACTACACATGGTTAGTGGAAGTTCTGTACCAGATGAATGGTAAGTGACATGTGGACATTTATACAGAAAACAAAATAATTTGCAGATGTGTATGGGTGATATATGATGGTTTGGACATAAGTAGGGCAGCTRCTTCTGTGTCCTTCACATACAAGGGAATATGGCAACCATCATCTCAGTGTGCAGTGACTGAAGCCACTGAAACAACTTCTCAGATGAATCTGGGCTKTACAGAACAACTTCAAATCACCGGGAGACAGATACCAGAAGGTTTCTTACTCAGTGTGAAAGGAGAAAGGGGATTTTCATCTCTGGAACCATGGAGTGGAAAATTCTGARAGCACAGCAGTTGCTAATACTAGTTACTAGTGCTTTCTTTACAGAATAAATGAATAATGGTCAAAGAAAAGCAGGAGAGGAAGCAGCATTCGTAGCTCAATGGATGTGCTGTGCCTGTTTCAGAAAATCATTATGCTTGACTTCCTCATCCCACAGAAATGTGACTTGGAAACTTTACCAAAGCTCCTAATTGGAGCACTTTTTGGAAATGATGCTTCAACTGGGMACAGTGTATAAAGGAGGAATGAGGAAGCTCTCAATAGCAGCTCTTTAGCTGAGATAGCTTTTACTGGRTTTCAGCAGTTTCGCCAGCTYAGAAACATGAGGTACAGGACAGTTTTCCATCTGCTAGAAGCAGACTTTTTGTGATCAAGTAATTTTCATTCCACATGCTAAGTTTAAGGTGCAAGAGATGTCACTGTTTCAGGTGGTTGTAACAGTGYGTACTGTATAAAGGTGAACACTTTTGATGTGTTTTTAGTTTCTGGACTAAACTGTATCTGTTCTTACTTAATCCATCTGTAGATTAAACACTTCTCTCAAATATCTGTGAATGGTAGCTTTTAGGACCCAGGATTTGTGCATGAAAATAATATTTGGACCTGGAACGGAGGACTGAAGTCTGGCTTAAGTAACACTTAACCAAACACAAAAATCATAGCATAAGCATAATGCCGAAGACATTCAATATTTTGTCTGCTGTATGACATCTGAGTGCACTGTTAGCCCTGACTGTCCCTGCCTAGCCTGCCTTGGGGCTTTTCCCATGATTCTGATAGCCCAGGACCTCATTTAAGCTCTTTCCTGAGCTGTTTCCCAGGTGGTTATWTTGAATTGTTATGATTTCATGGGATGATCCCTTACTTGTCTCAAGTCACCCACCTGCATTTATMAAGTGATCACTAGGCCATCGATGGGACCTCTCTGTTGCAGCCCAGTCCTTCTGAGGTGCCCCAGGTCCAAAAGACTTCCATTTTACTGACCCAAAGCCAGATTGCTTCACAGAATATTCTGTGCTCACTGATGCTCTCCATCAGTGTATTGGATTTGCATGGCCAGGTTTTTGCAGTGGGGGCTACAGGGGTGGTTTCTTTGAGAAGCTGCCAGRAAGTTCCTCCGTGTCTGACAGAGTCAATGCCAGCTGGCTCCAGGATGGGCCTGTCCCTAGCCAAGGCTGAGTCAGTCAGCCACAGCAGTAGCACCTAGGTGACAGCATATTCAAGAATAAAAAAMCAGGTTGTTGTTGTGAAGAAATTGTAGCCAGAGAGGAGTGAGAATATGTAGAGGGACAACTCTGCAGGCACAAGGGTCAGTGCAGAACGAGGGGCAGGAGATGCACTGGGCACTGGAGTTGAGATTTTCCTGCAGCCCATGCTGCTGCAGCCCATGATGAGGCAGCCGTGCTCCTGCAGCCCTTAGAGGTCAACAGRGATGCAGGGATCCACCTACAGCCCTTGGAGAACACTCATGCTCGAGCAGGTGGATGGATGAGAGGAGGCTRTGAYCCTGTGGGAAGCCTGGGCCAGAGCAGGGTCCTGGCAGGGACCTGTAGACCTATGGAGAGGGACCCACACTGAACTAGTTCATGAGGAACTGTCTCGTGTTGAGGGTACCCCACACTGGAATGGGGGGAGGACTTCCCTCCCCTAGCAGCAGCAGAAACAACCTATGATGAACTGACCCTAACTCCCATTCTCTGTCTCCCTTGTGCTGCTGGGATGGAGGTGGCAGAGCCTGGAAAGAAGGGAGGGGCTGCAGTGAAGGTGTTTTTATGATTTTTTATACTTCTTGTTATCCTGCACTGATTTTGATTGAAATAAATTCAATTAATTTCCCCAAGTGAAGTCTGGTTTGCCCATGACAATAATTGGTGAGTGATCTCTCCTTCCCCTTATCCCAGCTCATGATTCCTTTGGCTATATTTTCTCTCCCCTGTCCAGTTTGAGTGGCTTTGGTGGGTACCTGAAATCCAGCCAAAGTCAAACAACTGTAATGAGTCTCCCATAAAATGAGTGGGCATAATTTTGAGATTTTGGTAAGATCATTGTTATGATTATGAATGGAAAAGCATAGATTTTGGTTCTACATGGCCCATTAATACTTGCATTTTTTAAATTCAAGGAGACAACAGAAATTAATGCAGAATGGGATCCCRAAAGCTGATTGTGAATTTAAAACATGTCATTTCTTATTAAACACAGGGTCTGTATCTATAACACTATATTTGAGCATGTTTTTCAAGTACAGGATTATCTTTCCTTGTTTTGACCATATTGCAGTACTCTTTAAAATCTGAAACCAGCTTYAAAGTATCTCAGTCTTAGAAATTCTGCACTCTGCAACTTTGCAASGCCCTTCCCTGCTCTCAGCTAAGGTTAAAATATAATCAAGAAACAGCTCTTGTGTAAGAAAAGAGACCAAATAACAAGTGTACTTCAAAGGAAATTTGAAAAACATTAATTCTATAATCTCTCTAGCAACACTCAYATGAACACTGAGAAAAACCCCTTTAAGATTTTTCTTTCAGCATACTCAACAACATGGTTAAATATGGGATTGCCAAAACTAAATGAAGGAATCTTGATGGCACTTATCTCACAAGGAACAGCTTGAAATTCACAGCACCTGGAGGCTGTTGTTTTCATGCTGTTTTGTAAATGACACCATGGGAAAGTGGTAAACTYTCTTTTACAAGTGGAACTGTGGTAACAAACTGTTTGGAGTTAACTTGAAAAAATGTTATCAGCAGTAGGTGACTGGTCAGCCAATGGGTTTTTTTCATAATTTTGTAACCTGGGATATACCTGTGCTGCAGGTACAACACAAAATTCTCTCCAGCAGATTAATATACTAGGTAGTGCTAGAAATTTAGGGCTGGGGTCAACCTACCAGTAACCCAATTAGAGGGTAACTGTGGTTGCTTTTCTGACAGGTCAGTTACCCAGCCTGGTGCTGCCTTGTTCTGCTTATTACCTGCCCCTAAACTGCTGAATTTAAATTCTACTCTCTCACAATAGTTTTGTGGCTGCTGTCCCTACTGTCCTTGGCCTAAATTTGGCCCCCAAATGTACAAGTGCAACTCTGCAGTACATTAGCAGAAATCAATGAAGTCTCTCTCAATTTATGGCAATTGAAAGCTGAATTTGACCAATAAACTTTGTTGACCCTCTAAATGCCTGTATCAAATGTAGTGCTGCTGCTCTAGTTTGAACCAGAAGAGAATTTAGCTATGTATCAGAAAATCAATTAAATGAAGCCTTCAAATAATCAGAGCCAACCTCTTGACAAGCACATGGAAACATGTATCAACACTATTATAATAATCAGGAAAAAGTATAAAAGTAGATACGAAGCTACATAAGTTTTACATGTACACTATTTGGAAATAGAGAGAAATATCCACATAAACTTACATTCTTCTAAACAGATTATTTTATCTCCAGGAACTATAATTTGAAAAAGTTCCACATTATGCTGTGTCTGTCTAATGTGATAGCTTTGATATTTCTGGTTATTTAAGCTACTTTTAGTGATTTCTGCTGGATGATTAGTATACAACAAAAGAACAATTAGATGTCTCCAATTAGACATATAACAATAGGAATATATAGGGCTGAGAAGGAGTGATAAGGATGGTGTCAAACACCTTTTCAGAGGCAAATAGCTCAGGATAAGGGGAAAATTGGGGAGTACACAAGACTGCTAAGATTTAAATTAGGAGAATCTGAAGGGAATTGTATAGTCATTAAATGCAATATCAGCATCAGAATCTCCAAATATCTCACACCATCACTCAAAAGCTGTTACTTCATTCAGTAAACCCCATTCCAATCCTTGTATATTTTTTTCAGATAGCAGCTTCCATCTTTAACTCAATTGCTAATTGTTTCATAATGAAGCTCGCATATTTTCTTACTGAGAGTAAAAGAGGAAGTGTTTTTACTTTGAAGGGTAAGTCACAATAATGCTTTAGTTGATTGAATAGTGTTTCAGGAAGGGGTTGAGAAAGCTTTGAGAGGCTTTTGCTATAGTGCTTCCTGATATTAGATTTATTGTGTTCTTCTGACTGCAGTGATATAATTAGATAGCTCTTTATTATAGTTAGATAGGTCTCTATTATACAGAAATAAAAGCATACCCCAAAATCAATTAAATAAAGCTTTTTGTTTTAGCTGAAGCATTTTGCTAAAGGCAGTGCTCTTTTTATAAGCTACCTGCCTAGAGGTTTGCTTCTCCAAACAGCTGTTTACTACAGTACAACTGGATCTGAGGGTCCAGAGAATGAGGGTGGTGTAGGACAAAGAGGTTCACTTGTATGGCTTAGGTTCTGGGCAAAGGTCTTGTGGTGGAAGCCAGAGATAGAGTATCATTTCCGAAGGGAAAGGCTGCCAGCCGAAACATTGATATCCAGTGATTTACTCTCTTCCTCTTCCCTCCTGCCAGGAATAGAGCATCAGCCAATGAAGTGATAATTATATACATAATTAATTCTTCATATTCACCCTTCTTCTATGGACTTTATGTCTGTGATGAAGTCACAGAGAAAGTTTCCACTTTTTGGAAACTTTGGGGTTTTTTGGGGTTTTTATGGTTGTTTTTTAAAAATTATATATAGCATAAAGGTCAGCAGTCAYGTGCTAAATCAGAACAAGGTTCCCCTCTTTTTTTTTTTCTTTTGACTGAAGTGATACAACAAAGCTGACAAGCAGAGGAGGAATATTTTCTTCTAGCATGCCCAGTCACATCAGATTGTAAAGCAGGTGAAAGAGGAAATTGTTATAAAAATGAGTAAGCTGATACTGTGATTATAACATACATTTCTCAAATTAAAACAGCTGGTGAATTTCATACAATGCACCTTCCGTACTGTGAAATAACAAAACAACACTTTCCAGCAGTAAGGACTTTCAGGGTGGCAGCGTGCACAGTGTATTCAAAGGATCTCACTGGTGATTCAGAAAACCTTGTTTGATCAAGATCTTAATCTCTCCCTTCTGGTTGTATTTTAATGAATTACAAGAACAAATTACTTACTAACAAGATTTATGAAAAAGATTGGGAAGAATATATAGCACACCTGGACACCAGTCCTAGATATAAGTCTGGGCCATTTGACAGATGGAAGTGGGGACAATATATTATTTTTTTGAAATAATAACAACAGCAACAACAAAACAAATAAAAAACAAACAAACAAAACTCAAGAAAAGGATGTTTAAATCCTCCGTTTCCAGACAAATGAAGTTGTGGAAGTTAGGCATCTGCTTTCCTGAAAGTAGTCCTGCTCAGAACACAGCTTTCATGGTCCTCAGTAGTTACAAAGTACTTTGCACTTCTTCATATCAGAGCCTGGGCATGGAGAAAACCAGCTGACATTTAAAAGACTCTGTGCATTGATCATCTGTAGTGGGAAAAATGTTTGGCTCAGTGGTATATTGAGTGCCACAGAAAATATTCAGTGCTGAGGGATAATCTTGCTTTTATCTCTCAGCTCTGCAACTCCTTGCTGCTCATTTACTTTCTTATCACATTGTCTCACACACCTCCAGCTTCTGTTCTGGTTTTGCAACTCAGTTTCTGCTTTTCTTATTTGCTCTAAAATAGTTTGCTTTTTTTTCCATCACTCTGTTTCCTGGGTCTTTTTAGAGCAGCCACTGAGTGGTTCTGCCACCGCWGCAGGTCCTATGCCATGGCTGATGCAATTCCAGGGAAAGTCCTGTTTGTCCCCCAGGCTTTTGAGCAGAGAGGATAGAGTTTTACAGGTTTAGYTATTAAACCATTGGGCAGATACCAATGGAACATTCAGAGCCTATCAACTAGTTTGAGTGGACATTCAGAACAGAAAAGAAACCATGACTGGAGGTGATCCACATGAAGATCCTGCTCTAAAAAACATCCTTAAAAAGCTCTACCATGGTGGTTCTGCCAAATTGTTTAATTTCTAATGGAGTATCTTATTTACTTCTGAAAAACAAGCATGAGAAATACTTCAATATAAACAGGTAAAAGTTGGAAGACATGTAAGTAATTGATTGTAGAAAGGATAGAAAAAATACTTCAGTCCTGGCTTTGCAGAGAGGAAAATCTCCAGACTAATACATATTTATATTTTCAGATTTCTGTAATTCTTCTTTTTTCTTTTTTTTCCCCCTCTGTATTATTTTAGTACTTGTTGCATGTTAAGAAAAGAGAATGGGAGGAATTTCTGCCCCCCAGTTCGTGTATGAACAGATGCATATGGGAACATACACATTTCATATAAAAGTAAATAGATCWGTGCTGAGGTATATATATGCACATATCTATAAATTCACTGCAAGTAAGGTATAGGTGGGATAGGGTTCTGCATTCAACAGCCTTATCAGATGYAAACCCGTTTTTAATAGCCATATGTACAGGCAGTTGTCTTTTTAATGAAGTTAGTGTATCTCTTGCAACAGATTAAAGTCAAATATGATACTCAGGAGCCTCCGTCTCTGCTAACAATTCAGCATTCCAATGTGAAGCAATTTCCAAAACACCATCATATGCAGTAGTCTCCTTCTTTGAAGTTAGCTTAGATGTTTTACTMCTAAATAAGATATTTAACTCCTAACATTAGAACATGAAGAATATTTTTTATTTTAAATATTCTCATCAATATGTTCCCTCTCTGATAGGAAAATAATGCTGGTAAAATTAGAATACTGGATCAGCCTGAAAAGTGCTTAAGTACTTGCTTTTGACAAAGAGAAGAGAAACACCCAAAATGTCCAAATAATTTTCTTGGGCTTTTTTCTCCATCTCTTTGCAACAGTTCCAACAGTTCTGTTTTTGCTGTTGTTTCCTTAGAGGACATCRATAAACAGAACAAGAAATTTAATTGTGTTTGCGGTATTTGGTGCAGTTCTACGTAGTCATGTTTTCTAGTTTTTCTGGAATTTGCCCATGAATTCAAAGTAGGCCTCAGTTTCATGGTTGTCTGTGATTTGCAAGAACTCTCTTTGAATTAATGGTCAGCTTAAAAGCTTATCTCATCTCCTACTTAGCTTAAGCCAGAAAATTTCACCTGGTCCAAACTACTATGTACCAAGATGAAAACCTCAATATTCTCTGCCAAATTTGATTTAAATTAAGTAAAAAAAACCTGTCTTTATATTAATGCTGACCAGTAAGGGTTGTTTCAAGTGTGTTTTTGGGTCAACAGCTTTTCACTTTTGCCAGGTTCCCAATAGAACTTCTGGAAGGTATTTCTGTCTTCTCTGATGAACCCTCAGAAACAATGATTGCTAGAAATACAGATGTCTTGAAACTAGTGGGCGAAGTAAAACCACTAGTTTCAGGTGGTTAAATTTTCATCCAAAATTTATTTGAGAATTTGTTATGTTTTCCAATGTACTCATCCTCCTTGTAAAATTACCTCTGTTGTATTATGCTTCCGATGTTAAGTTTTAATATGTAGAACTGCAGGGAATATTTTGTTTTCCAAGTATCTTGGAGGTAATTAACTGTTATTATCTTTTCCCACTGGAAAATATTTTTTTAAATTTTTTTTTCCCAGTGGAAATTTTTTTAAAGTATTTCTAGTGGTCTTCAGCTGCTCAAGCAGAGTGCCAAAGTTCTCTGTGTTATCTTAGCTGAAATTTAATTTTTTGTCCTTCTGAAGTCAGTATTTATTTGATTTGTAAATGAATAAGGAATGAGGTGGATTGTGCTTGGTTTATTGCCTACCCCAATACCTTTGCAGATGTACCATGTGAGCTAGCATGAAGAGAATCTCACTTCCATACTAAAAATGAATGAAATTTGCAAATTCTTTCTTTATTCTGAAGTAATTCTCAGACAATGCTCCTAGAGAGATACAAGGAAAATGTTTTGTCTTGATTTTTTACTATGTAATAGAAATATTTGGAGGGAAAAAGTACTTCTTACATTTTCTATCTCTTTTTAATCTCAAACATTATAAAACTGTTTTGGTCCACCAGCTCCTTTAGAAAACACACATTTTGGTTACAATAGTCTCTGGCTTTGTTTCCAGATGACACAGGTGGTCTAAAAATATGGAAGTAATTTCTCTGAGCAGAAGAATCATTACTAATCTAAGTCACACATATTTACTACAGGACACAAAGAGGAGTTGAAAACAAACTCTTTAATGTACACATGGTAGGAAATTATGAGAATATAGAAAAGAGTTTGAATTTTACATTTTGAGAGCATGAGCTTGCACAATCAATACAACAAGGGCAGCTGGTTGTTGATAGGCAGGTAATAATCCAGATTTTCCAAAGCTCATGTTCTGGTTTCCATCATGTTCCCACTTGGAAAAAAATTGAGAAATTTAAGAGTTTGTTRTGGTACCTTGGGAAGAGTGGGGAAAAAGAAGAGAGAACAGTTCTGTAAGAAATTAAACTCTCATTCACCTTGAACAGCTCTTCTAGCAGCTGGAATCTCAGGTGAAATGTTGCCTTTCTGCTAGGGCTTCCTCCTTCTAAATAAGAAATGTTTTGTACATTATTACTGTACTTAAAATTAGAATGTGTGTTTTTGTTGGATTTTTTCTGCAGGAACTTCTCTCAAAAGGCCACCAGACCATCAAAAACCACCTAAGGTAAAATAATTTAATATGGGAGGAAGCAATAAATTTTAATTTTTTAAGCTGTGGATTCCATTTGAGCATATGTTACAAGAATCCTGTAAATATTAGTTATCATGAGGATCCCAGCACACATGATTATAAAAACTGGATCCAGACAGTAAAAAATCCTGTGTAATATAATCTCATATCTTAGAAATGTACATTTGTAATGTGAAATCTCTTTTATTTTAACAACAGCAATTTTGAAAGTGAAAAAATATGTATATTCAATAGAATGTTAAACTTTTTTTACAGGAGGGGCTATAATAACTGCTGGCTAAGTGTCCAAATAGCATATTTAGTAATTTTCCTTTCTTCATTCGTATTAGTTATTTGATAGATTTTGGTAGGGTTTTGATATTCCTAAATCAGTTTTAGAAATACCAAGAAACAAAAATGAAACTGAAACCCCAAACTTCTAACCAATGTATATTCAATTTCTAAGAATGACAAATGGTTTTAGTATGTGTAATGCTTGGGCTTTTATCAAAACACCTGTATTTTTACTTCTTGACTTGCTTRCAAGATAAAATATCTATACTCTTATTCTAAGAGTACTTTTAAACCCCTGTAGTCATGACAAGAAATAAAATCAGTGTCATTTAATTTAGAGAACACCTGCATCCCTCTTCAGGTATCTGAATTTTCTTTGTAAGACTTTTTTGGCCTATTGAGTAGAGAGAATTACTAATTTGAATGAAAGACATGGGTTTTGGAAGTCAAAGATTGTAACACTATAGTGTCCCTGTAAACATGAGGCTTTGATTTTCAATGCAGAGACAATGATCACACTCTTTATAGTGCTACTAATAAAGAGATACCTATATAGAATAGGGAGACCCATTTAAAACCAGGAAATTTATGGACCATGATGTGGACACATACAATCAAACTAAACCTACTTCAAAATTAAGTGTTTATGCTGAATGAGTAAAAGGCTTTCTTTCCAGGCTGGATGCACATCTTAAGACTTCTGTTTTTTGTCATGAAGTACAACTTTTAGTTGATCTCAGGGTTTGTTTTATTTTCTCATTGATCTTGCCTTTTGTTGACTTTTGTATGTGAAGCATCCAATCAATCATGAGCATCTGTTCAGCTGAGTCATCTCCTCTGAGATCGCATGTTAGCTGCATGTGTCAGCCCTGGTCAGGTCTTTTTTTTGGCAGACTCTTCAGATAGGCAGAAGTGAGTGAGCTACCTCCTCTTATTATWGTTCCTACAGGAGGAAAGGGAAGGTGCTGTGATCACTGAGGTATGCAGGTGAAAGGCAAATTCCATAAATGACACAGAAGTTGGCTGTAGTCTACTTGTGTTTAAATGTGACTATCTGACATTTGTTCTTTGCTGACCCCTGCAGATTGCCTCCAGTTTTGAACCCCTGGATTTCTGATGTTGCATGCCTCCTTGCCATCATATATGAGGTCATCTAATCTTGAGAGAAAATATTTAAGTTCTTTTTCTAGCCAGAAATAATAACCTTGACATTTTCCCTTTTACCCTTCACATTGAATAGTGATGTTGATTGGTGCTGCAAAAGTACATTAGATTGCTATGAACTTAAACCAGAATTGTGCCAGGCTGTAACTGATAACAACTCAGGGCTGAAGCAGGTTCRTATCAATTGCTGGGAATTCTGGCATGAAGAGAACATGCAGTGTAGAAACGTGGGGAAACTCACTTATCCTATCTCTAATTAGATAATGACTACAGGAAAAAAAAAATGAAAGCAATGCATTAAACCCWGTTCTATCAGTTTCAGGATTTCTGTGTCAATACCTTGAGTATTCACGTAGTGATCCAGGGGAATCCAATTTTCTTTAACTGAGGTGATCATAGGGTTGTTTCTATGGTATTTGRATTTGCTCACTTGTGCTTCTTTGAAGCTGTGGAATTGGCTTATCCCTGCTATTTGGACAAATATTGGGTTGTCATGCAGCAATGAAAAGCAAAATGCTGTGACTGTAAACATTTTAATTGACATTTTTGTCTCCATTAAAAGCTGTTTTCTCATTACACTAGCCTAAACTTTCAGCATCTTCATGCTTTGYTTCTACTTTTATCATTGAACTGAGAATAAGATTTTCTGACAGATATCTTCTATCCTACTGCATGCATATTTTATTTTTGCTTCCACATTTGGGAAAATTTCAGGAAGTGTTGAGCTGAAAGGTACAGATTCTTTGTATTAAAATTCTGTTATGGAACTGTCATGTCCAACTAGATTAAAATTTAAAATCAACTTTGTGCCAACTCCACAAAACACCTGGTGTTCTTCTTGACCCTGGGGCCAATTGATGCAGCTCACAATGGTGAGTGGTCAGGGTAGTGCCAGATTCTGTGCGTTGACCTGTTGTGTGGGAATTGTTCACCTCTCTTGTATGCTCTGTTATTAATATTGTTGGTGTTAYTGTTCATTTCTTACCACATTGTTTCTAGTAAATTTTCCCTATCTCCACAAGTGATATTTAACTTTTGCACCTCCAATTCTTCTCTCCAGTCGTTTGCAGAGGGAGAGGGATGGGGAGGAGGAAGTTAATGAGCAGTGTATGGTTTGGAGTGTCCTCAGGGGAACGCTAAATTGGGGAAGAACACTAGATTGGGGAATACCGTTGCGAAACCATGACAGTTTAATAGGTATTCTGGGAATAATATCTTCTGTGTCTTGGTACAAAACCTTTGTTTATTTAGTGAGATGCTGCAAAAAAATATCAAGTCTTTCTTTTGAGGACTGGCTACTGCTTTGTACTTGCTTTATCTTGTGCTGGGATATGTTAAATTTATTTTTTCATTTATTGCTTTTGTCTCATTCACATCAGACTGGTGGACTGTCTGAAGAATGCTTTTTTTAGAATAGAATAGAACCCAATAAAATATTYTAAGTTGTAAGTGATCGATAATGCTCGTCTTGTCCGACTGCTTGACCACTTCAGGGCTGGTCAAAAGTCAAAGCATATTATTAAGGGCACTGCCCAAAAGCCTCTTCAACACTGACAGGCTTGGGGCATCAATCCCCTCTCTAGGAAGTCTGCTCCTGTGGTGGACCACCCTCTCTGTAAAATAAAAATGCTTCCTTATGTCCAGTATAAACCTCCTCTGRCACAGTTTTGAACCTTTCCCATGTGTCCTATCATTGGATACCAGGGAGAAGAGCTCAGCACCTTCCTCTCCCCTTCCCCTTCTCAGGAAGCTGTAGAGAGCWATAAGTTCATCACTGAGCTACCTTCTACTCAAACTATGCAAACCCAAAGTCCTTGGCTGCTCCTCAGAAGACATTCCTTCCATCCCTTTCATCAGTTTTGTTGTCCTCCTCAAATTGTAAGGCCCATTTTCCATTCTTAGAGTTCTTCGATATCCAGTTTTTGTGCTAAGATGTTTGAGGGTTTTTTAAAAAGCTATAAGCTAACAGCTGTCAGCTGCTTTTTGACACAGGACTTCACAAAGCAGCAAAAGAGCTGTCCCAGTACAGATCTGACCTCTACCTGAACATCATTTAAGCCGTCCATCACAACGACATGCTAAGCCATGTGCTCCTGCTTTATAGGTTGTCAAGATGGACCTGTAAGGCAGAAGTGTTTCAGGAGARTATCTGTGCACTCCTCAAAGCAGAGTTATTTGTTAATGGGAAAAATTTCATATCAGGAATTTGTGAGCTCATTTTAAAAAATATCTTATTTCTATACAAGATTAAGTGAAACTATTTCATCAAGCCTTTGAAACTTGCTGACTTGTTTGGAAATATATTTTCTGAGAAGTTGTCTGCCAGTAGACTTATTGAGATGACAGTTTCCAAATCATTGTTTGGGTTTGGTTTTTTTTTGTTAGTTCACAAATCTGGATCCCTTTCCTAATCATGACTTTCTGAAGATGTTCCTTCTTATTGCAAAAGACTAATGAAAGTGAATTTCAGAAAACAGCTTAAATCCTACTATTCACTTTTCTTACTATTCTTCTCTGTCATGCTGCAGTCTTGTTTGCCAGYGAAAACACAAATTTAATACTGGGTTTCCTCATATAGGAGACTTTGGGAATATAAACGTACTGCATTTCCTTTTAAAGTGATCTACCTTCACTTGCCATCAAATTCATTCTCTTAGAGAGCATGTACGTTAAATGTGGTCTCTTTCCCTTCCCTGAGAGTTTGCTCTGGTTTTACTTGTTGTCCTTAATCAGGCCATTTGTCCTGTTTTACTCAAGCTCTTCTTGCTCGGTGCAAAATCCCTTTCATAATCATTCTTATAAATTACTATGGCATGAACTCCCCATGAACCCCACAAGCTGCCTCAAGCATTTCAAACAATCAGCTGTGATACATTGGTGCAGTAGGCAGTGAAGAAAAAAAATTGAGGCTTGATCAAATACTACCCTGCTTCATCGAGGCCACTATTTGTTACAGGGAGTTTGTCACAAAGGGGTTGGCCCAGGTTTTTTGCAGTTATCTCTTGGAATACAAGAAAGATGCCGTATGATGTTTTCACTTGAAAGCCAGGAAACACCTGACTTTCTTACTTTTTTTCCTTACTTTTTTTTTCCCTTACTGTGAGGGTGACTGAGCAGTGGCACTGTTTTCTCAGAGAGGAAGTAGAGTGTCCATCCTTGAGATATTACAAAATGACATGACAACTTGCCTGAGTGAGRGGCTGGACCAGGTTGCCTCCTGAGGTCCCTTCCAACCTCGGCCATTCTGTGATCTTGTAATTTTCACTTTTCCACCTTTCATTTGGAAGTAGATAATAAATTTTAATTGGCTTGTTCTTCTGATTGGCATTGGGAAATTTGGATTTTGCTGATTCTTTATTTTGAAAAAAGGACAATATGTACYGTAAACTGGCTATGAGGTTCCCCCTGGAAAAACCTGGAATAAATAGGGGCCTCCGGGACAGTTACCTCATCCAGAGATAGCTGTATATAACTCTAAGACCAGAGTAAGCAAGTAGTTTAGAGAACATGTGTAACTTCTGTATGTCTACAATTTGGGAAGATGAATTCCACTGTTGGCTTCTGTATGGTCCTTCTCTCTTGCCTATTTTCAAAGTGGCTCTGATCTCTTAGGAGATTTTCTCCTTTCCTTAGTGTGGATATTCTGACATGAGAATATAGGGGAAAATAGTACACATTTGGCTTGTGTGAAATCTTGCTGTTTGGAGAGACAGGTGAGGTCAGTCTGCAAGTGTCCAACACAACAAATGTAAATGGGTATTCATGTTTGCTCTGGAGATATGTTACTAGATCCTTTCTATCTCCTTGCTCTGGCAGCATGGTAGAACAGTCCCTTAGCCTTACATTTTATATTTCTGTGTTACAGAAGCACAGAAAGAGTACTAGCTGGCAGAAGATCTCATGCTCTGACTTAGTTGCTATTTATTTTGTGGTGTAAGGCTGCTTTGCATAACTTGGTAAGAACATACCTGTGTTGTGTACCATGCATCAAATAYTCAACATTGCAGATTGAGTAACAGGCACCAGTCTTTAAAAATGATCTGCAGTCACGGGTATTTAAACTTTGCCACAATAGTTCCCCGTCCTTGAACACACACTTTTCCCACCTGAGTGGCACATAATGGGCTTTCACTGGTAATGGTAAATAAAACAGGCCTTACAGTGCATCTCCATGTAGTCAAAATTGTCCTTCTGCTTCATTCCCACTCCTCATAAATGGGGTTGTCGAGGATGGCAGCTCAATAGTTTGGCTACATCCCTGACTCCTGCTCATTCCTACACGCTTTCCAAGCTTCCAAGTGAAAGAGCAGAATTTATGCACTGTATACCATGCACTAGTCATTTTCTATGGTGGCAACTGCAAAATAAATGGCTGTTCTCACTTGGTAACCTGTACTGATTTTATTACGAAGTGTTTTGCTTTAGTGTATCATAAGTTCTTTAATTGTGAGAAATTATTCTTTTGATTATTCTCGTTCTTTTAGTTTTTAATATATGTGTTTCGCTTTCTGATATCTATCATATGCTGCTTTCTGAAATTTTGCTACTTAATGTGTGATATTGAAAGAAATAAAAAGAGATATTAACTTTTCTATAGTCTTAAGAGTGCATACTTGAAAATTTATTGTCTCTAAACATCTCAGTTCATGTCTTGCCTCAAAAGTACATTCCTACATTGCATGGATGCAGTATGGCCACTTGGAATGTGGTTTTTACTGGTGTGTGTCCCACAAGAATCATCCATAATTTAGGTTTAATGTGCAGGGGTAATAACTGTCTTATTTTTGCTAAATGTCTTCCTAACATCTGTACTACCTGAACTTTTACTTTATCTACTTTTAACACGATATTCTATCTTAATTTCCTAGGCTGGTAGTATTGTGATTATGTTATCAGAGAGTCAAAAAATTTGGTTCTGYTATATTTTTGTCTCTTTATGTGCACTTCTGAAGAGGTGTTTGTGCCTTTCACACACATTGATGCCCACTGTTCATTCATATGCTCCWTCTTACTCTGTTCTGCTACCCTGTCTTTGCATCTGGTATTAGTCTGAACTTCTCAGTCCATTTATTTTTTGCTCTTTTGCACTTCACTGATGTCACATACATGCAAAGATCTCTGAGACACTGATTTCTTTCTCATTATGGGGGAATTTTTTTCTTGTCTGCCATTCTTTGCATAATGACTTGTCAGAATTTTTGAATGTGTTTCCATGTACAGAGAATTTCATTATTATCTTTTTTTCCCCCTCAATAACCATAGGTCTTTGGATTTTCTYCATCTCCTCTGCTTTGTATTTGTATGTCTTCCTTTGCTGAATTTTCAGTAAATTTTCATGCTCCCCTTTCTCTGCCTTCTTAAATACCCTTTGTGACTGCTTTGTTTGTGTTCTCTCTATGGATGTGCGTTTGTTCACTAGCTATGCATGTCTCTGGTTCTCTGTAGAGCTAATGGGATCTCTAAGCATTCACATTTGAGTGCCTGGATTTTTGTCCTGTCATTATTCTATCACCAATTAGTTCAGCCTGTACAGTTTGGTAATTGCATGAATCAGTCATCTTTGTGAAGTTTGCCAAAGCTCTGACCCATTGTTCTGCATTGATGGTTCTTGATTTATGCAAAAAGGAGTCTTTCATGTAACAGGATTTTTTAATGAATTAAAATGCCCAGGAGCATTAAGATTTATCCCTGCCTGCTGATGATGTGGTGGGATGTCACCAAAGTATAAGACACCCTTCACCCATAACAACCATACCAGTCTGCTCCTCTTGTGGTTTTTTAACTTTCCCTGGTTTCTAGAGTAATGACAAAATCAGTTGTTTTCCTTCTTTGTTTGAGTAGTTCTATGCATTCTCTCTTTAAATGCCTATGCGCTGAAGCACTGGACTATTTTGTCCCTCAACTTACTATTTTTGTTGTCCGTAAGATGACTTTGAACTTCCTGTAATTGTCCATAACCGCAAGCAAAGATAGTCAAAACAGGTCTACATTCATGTTTTTTTTTGCTTCCTTCATGTGTAAGGTCTTAAACACTCTCACAAAGTTGAGAGTGTTTTATCCTGAGGAAGACCCCTACATTGTTCTGACAATGTTACTCTCCCCTTTCTGTCCTCGCCATCTCTTCACTCTGTGTGTGCCCTCTAGTCACTTGTTCCTTATCCCCCTGGCTCTGTTCTGAATCTCTCACCATTTCATATTGTGGTATCTTTGCTCCATCAGCTCCATGCCTCACACTTATCAAATCTGTCTCACCTGTCCCTCAGCACATCTTTCTGCTGGCTTGCAGATTTGCTGCTTTTAGCCACCTTTTTACTCCTCCTCCTGAGACCTCTTCTTGCCACATCTACTTATCTCATATTTTGTTCTTTAGTGTAGGACTCAGAGAGATTCCTGTTCCTTCCTTGGGATCTGGCACATGTGATGAAATTAGTGTGGCAAAGAAGGTGTTGTTTTATCCCTGGAAAAAGTGGAACAACATTTTTACCTGTTGAACCTATGTAAACTCTACTGTACATATGGAAAATGGGATGATAGCCCCACCACCAGAAGACTTGTAGCACAATCGATTTTAAATACAATTTTGAAARGAACATTTTCCTGACACAAAGGCCATTACCTTGTCCTTTCATAGTTTCTGCTCCTAAATGGAAATTTTAAAGAAAAGATSACTGTTTTGTTTGGTAACACTGCTGCCCAAACCTAAGAGAGAATACAAATTGAAACCAGGTTCACTGTGTATGAAATGRAGTGAGACCATGAGGACTTTTTCTGAGCATTGACTCTGACTGAGAAGTTGCAGATAAAAAGGTGCTGCCTAAAGCAGGAAAAGTCTTGAAACTTTGTCCCCTGCACTATTCCTTCTGTTCTCTTCCCCTTGAAATCTTCAGCTACTTTAAGCAAACACTTTACCTCTTAGATAACACCATTATACAGATTACCTAGGTTTTACACTGGTGTGCAGACTTTACAAGTTCATTCCAGACGTATCCCAAGGTGGTTTGCTCTCCTTGATGAAGGGCTCATTTAATACAGTCAAAGAATAGAATCATAGAATGGTTTGGATTGGAAGAAACCTTTAAGATTGTCCAGTTTCTGCTTCCCTGCTGTGGAAGGGTCGTCTTCCTCTAGACCAGGTTGCCCAGAGCCGCATTCAATGTGGTCTTGCATATTTCCAAAGTCTGGACATCCACAACTTCAAAATCCTTTTGTCAGATGAAATTAATGGGGAATGTTTTGGGAACTGCTGCTTTCAACATTCAAGAGTCTCATGCTATGTGAAAGTAARTGGCCTACTGCAGATATTCAATGACAAATAGCAACTTTAGTTTGGACTTTGTAGAAGTCTGGAGGATAATGACCTCAATAGGTTTTTTGTTATTTTTTGTTTGCTCGTTTCTTCCCTTTGGCCCCATTTTACTTTCCTTGAATGTATTTGACAGGGAAAGGCAGAAGAAGCTCTTTGAGGCAACAAGTTTGTTGCATCAGGCAAAATATGCTGAGGYTGGGAACTGGCCTTTGGTAATGCACAACTGCATCCATGTCCCTGTTTGACTTGTGCCATGGTTTGGGGAGGACTTTATGCTGAGGTCTTCTCCTGACCAGTAGAATGGATGAGAGTATATAGCTGTGTGTTGGGAAGGGAAAGAATAGCCATTTGAAGGTGGGTCGCATTGTGCCGCTTGCCACCTCAGTGCCAGAGGCTAAGCTCTGGTCTGAGTTTCTTATATAGGAGAAGTCAAAATGGATCAGCTAACTGACCTGGGCAGGGGTCTGTTCCTCTTGTCAGTCTGTTGGCTTCCATGGAGAAATGAAGTTGGCTTCAACAGAATTGAAGCTGGACCATTATTTTCTTTAATCTGTGGCATGGATGTGGACATTCTACTTTTTTGTTAGTAAACCATATGCAGTTTGGTGGACCTTCAGAAACTAGGAACAGAAAAGGGCCAAGAGCTGTTCAAACAGTGCGTGTCCTTCTTACATATCTCTTCATGTTTCATTTCTTTTCCCCATCCAACCCTCTAGTTTTAACTTGTGTACCCTGGGCTTGCATGTGTTTGTGACTTTTAATTCTACAAGAGCATTTAGACTCCATACCACAGTATGTGATCACATATCACATACCACAGTATGTGATAACTTGTACCAGGGAAGTTGCACTTAAGGACAAAACTGGAAAAAGTAAAAAAGATGATGAATGTATTTAAAGACAGCAAAAATAAAATAAAAATTTCAAACATATCAGTTTAATGCAGCTGTCCTCTCCCTTTTCCCACCTAACTAATGTTTGAAAGAGGTTCTTGATAAAATACCAGTGCTGACTATTATTATACTGTTGCTATGTTATCACAAAGTACGTTGTGATAAGCCATGCCAGATATGTTAAGCTGGATTTTTGTGCTGAAAAGTCACAGATAATTATAAAGCAGTAAGTTTGAATTTCTGATATGTTGCCAGGAATCCCCCCCTGCTCAGACTGGGTGGCATGAGAGGGCACAGCTCTTTCAGAAYCTACTTTCCAGTTGTCAGCAAAAACCCACTGTGAGTTTGATAGCAACACTAGAAAGTCAGGTGTCCATGGCTGGTATCTGTTTTGTCACTTCTGGTCTGGGTCTATGCTGACAACTCTTGAGCACAAACCTGTGGAATTCACCAGAGAGCATCTTGTCTTCTCATCCAGGCTCACTGCCTGATTTCTCTGTTCCCAGTCCTGCATTTTCTGTTGGCTCTATGTGCTTCACTAAGCCATTCTGATAATTGCTTCTGTAGATCAACAACATGCTTGGCTCTCTTAGCCTGTCTTTGCTTTTTCTCTGCTCACAGGCTGTCTATAAGGCTTTTTAAATTCAGAACAAAACTGATCTCCAGTGGTCTCATAACRCTCTGTCTCTCTTCTAAGCACAGARATGCCTTCATGTTTCTTCCTGCACAGAAAACCTGCTGGTATTCAAACTGGAAAAACTGGGRCAGCATTTGTAACGAGAACAAAGCATGGATCAGAGACGCCTATCCACTTCCACGTGGGCAGAAAGGAGAATGGAAGATGAAGAGCAAATAGTTCTTTGTCATTATATTCAACCAAGCAGAATTGTCCCTTTCATGCCTGATAGATGGAAATTAAAGACTGTAATGATAGTTGTTAAAATTTGAGAGAACACATGAGTACAGGACTTATACTTACCGAAATGAGGGCTGAAAATGAGAAGGATCAGTATGTAGTTTAGCTGAGGAATGAKGCAAGTAGAAGAACAGAAGGATGAAACTGGGTGAGTGGTGGTGGGGATGCAGGAAAGAGAAATACTCTAAAGAGCAATAATTCAAAAATAGCTATTTGCCTGAAAATTTGTCTAAATCTATTTGATTTTCTCTAGCTATAATAAGAATCCCATATAGTTGGAGTAAGACTTGTGCAGAAACTGTTTCAACAGTTCCCCTGAGGTTTTGCAARTGATTTTGAAAACTTCCGAAAGAGAGATAGCCTAGAATATTAGGTCAGGTAGTAGATACAGACAAGATTTGCAGATTTCTGATATTTAAATTTTTAAGCTTCCAAGATTTTTATAGGTTTTGGGTAAGATCTGTAAGATGGTCTACTACCAAAGACAACCTTGATTTGCTGCTGCCTTTTCCCAAAAAAACATTAAGCCCTTCAAGCTCTTTTGAAAATCTGTCTATAAATCAATGTGGAAGAAGAGATTGAGAAGTTGGGAGGGTCCAGATCTACATACAACATCAGATGCATGTTKTAATTTTCTTTGACAATATGGCACTTGAGAAGTTTCTGATTTTTCAATCACTCCAGAATAGCTTGTAGCCCACAACAGTAAAATAGTAGASGAGTCATCATGTAGGAAGTCATAAACCTTATTGTAATATATTACACACAGATGTATCTCCTACTCAATGTCCTCTTTAATTTACTGGCTTTTATGTAGGACAAATGTTTCTTGTGCAAAAGATAATTTTAAAACCAAAAGGAGAATTGTTTACTTACAATGGTCTGCAAAAGCACAGGAAGGTCTTATTGTTTTTTAGGAAATGGCAGCAGCAAATAAAGGTGTCACAGATATAAAAATAAACTAATGCAAGACTGCTACAAAGTAAATAACCAGAATAAATTCTTTTTTAGGCACTCATAGTCRAATTATGTCATGCATGTTAGTCCCCTTTTCCTCACTTGGAATCAAAGCAAAAATTCAAGATGTCAAAGTAGAATTACTTTTTGAGGTACTAATTCAAGGCCACCCTATGACAATGGATCTGTTTTTGTGCTTTCAGTGTAGATGATTATGCCATCTTATTTCTACAATGCAAACAACTTTCTTCCTTGACACCCAATATAAAGCAAAAAGAGTTAAGTAACTTCTCTAACACCAAAATCCMCAAATGTGTGATTGGTCAGAGGAGTATAAATACAACCAGCTGTGCAYGTCACATACATTTTCTGTTCCTGATTCAGCGTGGGAAATCCCAGCAAAGTCGCTGGAGTTCTGTGTGGGCGAGTTCTGTGCACTCTCATTGGGCCCTATCTGAAGCCAGGGTTTGCTGGGGGTAAAATTAGGTTAGAATAGTGACACCTAGATATAGGGCAGTACAGAGAAACAAGCTGTGAAAGTGTAGTTAATTCCTCWTATGTAGCTGTTCTGGCAGAATACAACCATGCAGACAAAACCTCCTTGTAAGGGATGTAGAGTAGTCATTTTCAACCTCCTTCGGTGAGCAGTAAAATTCCTGGTATGGAGTGGACCCCTATATCATAAGCTGATTAACTTTTCCTAATAATCTTTAGGCCCCTGCAGACCAGGGATGATGCTTCAGATCACAGAGGGAAGAAATTTCTTAAGCAGAGATATTTAGACATTCCTTTTCTGTATTTTTGCAACCTGTTCCACAGAGCATCAATCTGCTGGCCCTTCTTGTATGATCTCTCACAAGATAAAAACAACCMTTCCCGAAATAAGGCAGGGGCAATTTGCATAGCAGCAATTCTTTCTAAATTTTAATTTTCCTCACAGAATTGATTTTCATTTGCTAGAGAGACAGAGAGTTTTGTAAGTCAAGTAGATCTTGTACATCCTCATGAAATTCCATTCTGCCTCATTATATTACAGACAAAATTGCCCATTGGCTTCACCATGGGTTTGTGTCATGCCATTTCTTTAGAAACATAAAGAATGTAGATGCAACAGGAGAGAAGCAGAAGCAGGTCCTAAAAGTGGATTTTTCAGTGGATTRTGCAGTTGGATGAAAATATGTAGTATGTAAGAACTGCAGCATTTTAGTTGTCAGCTGAGTTTTCTCTGTGGTTAAAATCTCTGTCTTGTAGTATGGCAGGGTAAATCCTCAATAACCTGGGCAGCCCTCTAAGGTAGAACCTTGTAAGAGCACTTGATGATTTCAATGTAAAGCAGTCTTTGTAGTACATCTGGACCTGCTCTGGCACCTCAGTGGTCATGATGTTCTCTGTTGGATCATCTAAAATACCTAGGCATTTCCTGCTTGCCTTTTAATGGATTTCATATAGGAATGACAATTTGGAGGTGTTTATTTTATGAAGCAGCCATGTTCCATTAGGTTTCTTTGTGTGTGGTAGACAGTTCTCAGATGTAAAAACTGAAAATATTGAAAGATAATTGGTAATTTCCCATGTTCCTCAAATAGCCTAGCCAGAAATTCACCAGAATTTTCTGCAAAATTTCTGGGGCTCAGAGAATACTCAAATATTTCTTTTGTTTTGCAATGCATGAAAAAATAATTAACTGAAATATAAAGAAAAAAATACATTTCATTTAAATGACACATCTTTTATCTATACTATTGTTTTCAAGGTTATGTGTATGCCTGGTGAGACAAACTGCAAATGCACTGTCACAAAAGGCTTATAGACYGCCATGGTTTTTTGCTGTGTTTGTACAGATTTGTCATAAAGTCAGCAGGTTCAGGAAGCTTTGGGCCCTGGCACAGCTGCTGATGGGGAGAGCAAGGCACAGCAAGGGAGGGAAGGACTTGTGGTGGTTGAAGCTGGGGAAGGAGGAARGATTGTGACAGTCTGGAAAGGCAAGGGCAAGTAAGAAGTCAGGGATAGAGGCTGTAATGGGAGAAGGAAGGAGATGGAGGAGGACTGAGAAAGGAGTGTAATAATTTGTGAGGGGTGTCAGGAAATGAAGCAAGAACAGATGGGAGAATGCAAATGAGAAAGAGAAGACAGCAGCACCTCTCAGGCTCAGCTGCAAAGAGGTTGAAACTGACACCTCTGTTTAATATAATCCTCTATTTGACTCTGGCTTTGAGAGCAGGGGTATCTGGAATGTGGGTTATGGAATGATTTGGAGTGTGTCTTTCTATGTGGCAATTGCTATATCTTGTACAGCAGCTGGTTTGAGCTCTGCAGCCCAGCCAGAATGAGCTATGCAAATAGATGAGAAACGAAGGAACTACTCCTCCTCTCTGTCTGTCTCACACCCTCTCTGGATCATCTAGCCCAAGTACTGACATCCTGTTGAGGGCTTCAGCATCTTGCCAAGAATACCTAGGAAGCAGAAGGGCACTGGAATCATAAATCTAGAAGTCTTTCAAAGCAAATCCTGTGGTGACATACGTAAAATCTATTTTCTACMGAGAGCTCTATAAAGTGAAATCCACCATTTTGTCTCCTACTAAAGAAAGTACATACGGCTTAAAAAATCATGGAGAAAGGATGTAATTATTTATTAAATTCTGTGAGATGAAGGCCTAATGAACCCTATTGACTTAATCACCATCTCTTTCCGTTGCATTTTTTCATCGATAGTTTTTTTTATAGATTGGATCCACAGTAAAGTGTGCACATGATTTCCATTTTCAGAATGTTTTTATAGTTTGATTCTTGTAGTGGAAAAATTACAGATCACTGAAGCTGATTTCAGTTCAGTCAAAACTGGCTTACTGTGCAAAGAACTGAAAATGTTGTTATCTTTCACTAAAAGGTTATAGTTCTTTGGCACCAGTGCCAAAATTTGCATGAGGTATAGTGTCTTAAAATACACGACATGCCTGTCCCTCAAATTGCTGTAAAAGAAATACTGTGCTTGCTCAAAGTGATTATGCAAAGTGAATCTTGCCCTGTTTTGAACTTTGAGTCAAAGGACATAAATATTTTGAAAGGAGCTATTGGCTTACAAATGTGACTCCAGCTGAGACTTTAAACATCAAAGAGACGTGTTGATGGAGATCAGTAAGAATTTATAAAGCCATATGACTTGGAACATATCAGCCAGAGATGAAAAAGAGACTGAAGTTCTGTGATCCTTACTTTCCCATAGTAAGTTTCATTTTCCTGGGGATGCTCAACTGCTATTAATGCCAAAACAGTACCATAAATGTTCATCTTCATATCTKTATAATATCAAATTATTCTCAGACAGACATGACTCATTGAAAATTTCTTTCCTTATGATATAAGGTTCAAAAAARACCATTTATCCCACTTCAGCCATCACCAAAATTTTCAAGGTGCTGCAGTTATTAGGCATWGGAATAACCCGTATTGGTACAGCAGGGTCAGGTAAAATAGATCAGGATGGTACATCTGCATGTAAATAAGTGTACTTCATCAGAGTACACTTGGGGAAAGTTTAATACATTCTTTATCTTGCTGAGGAGAAGTAAGAGAAGGAAGAGATGTAGTGTGCAAGGAGCAGTTTCACATGGAGACACAATTCAGCCTTTCACTGGATGATAGTAGCAGTAACCACTGTGTGCCCTTTCTGGGAAAAGAACCTTTCAGAGTGTCTTTATTTTAACTTTTGCATGTGCTTACAAAAGGTTTAAGATTTTTTTTTTTTGTGTAGTGGAAAATCTCTACCCCATGTTTGTTCTACGTGATGTATTGAATATGTTATTTTTACTGACAAAAAATCAAATGCAGAAAAACTGTGCCTCACATTCTGATTTGATGTATTGGTGCCTGTGCAAAAGGAGAGGCAGCAGAAAATGTTTGTTCCCCCTGTAATTAAACTTGGCAGTCAGTGGTTCTATAACTAATTTTTAGGCTTTTAAGATCAATTATTTCTCACATTAATTGACAAAAGAGCTTATACTCCTTTTGTCCTGGAAAGGATTGCATCCTTTCATCTTTTACCTTTAAAATTGCCGGCCCCGGACCTTTAATTTGGCATGGCTTGTGTCTGCAATGCAGCCATTCCAGTGGTAACAGGGTCAGCCTTCTCAAATCAAAGAAATGCATCATGTTAGGAAACCTATGGTGGGCCTCAATCTGGTTTCTTCACTGAGGAAATCTGTAAGTAACCAAGCTTGTGAAAGTGCCATCTGAACTTCACAGTAGGATTTTCTGTGCAATTTCCTGTTAACGCTGTCTTTTCTTTCAAAACTTAAGGTAACCATCTATACAGTCTTCTTCACTGGTCTTGACCTGAATTTTCAAAAAAGGGCAAGGAAGCAGAATGTCTTTYAAAAACTAAAGGGGGGTTAAAAAGCTCCCAAAATCTACCTATAGTAATTTCAGGGAGAAAATAAAAAAAAAAAATTAAAAAAGCAAGCCTTTCAGATTATTCTTGTCATTATTTTTTTCTTGGAAGCCTCTAGTCCTGATTTAAGCATCTCCTGTGTTCCTAGTTCTTGGTCAATTTCTAAGCCTATACTTGTAAAGAAAATAACAAATATGTAAATTCCTATTCAAGAAAACATAAATTTTTCCTGCCTATAGTTCAAATGTTTTGGAATGAAAAGGTCTCAGCTTCTTGACAGACTTTCTTCCAGCTGTCAGAAAGAGCTCCTAATTTAGGTCAAATGTGYAGATTGCCCAAATGCCCATCTCAGGTTGTCAACCTCCTTCAGTTCTGAAGGTAGTGTGAAAATTCAAAGTCACTTTCTAAATCTTTTGATATCATTTGGAAACCTAGTGGATCACCCAGTGGATCACTGCAAGGAAACCATTTGGATCACACAGTGAAATGACAATTAAGGGAACAAAAAGCTATAATCTACATACTCCTATGTAAGAATGATGAAACCTTAGGCATACTGAGTGAATGCCTTAACATTCACTGCTAATCCAAAGAGATCATTGTCAAAAATCTATTCCTCAAATTAGACTTCAAAATTATTTGCATATTCTGGCTCTGATATCAACCATGGTTACTGATAAGCAACATATACTGGTATCACAGTCTTCATGATTATATTTGTTGATTATGGTTTGAATGAACCTGAGAAGGATTTTCCAGTGCCTCAGCTTCTGAGCTSTGCTGAAAGCTAATCCCTGAAAGTCTAAAAGGCAGATCTAGTACAAGAGATCTTCTGCCTCCATTTTAAATCTTATTTCTAGAACTTCCCCTTTAATTCTTTTCCATATTTAGATTTTGCCTCAGCATGCCAGAARCTATATATTGGACAAGGATACGGAATCAGAAAGATACATTGAGCAGAGTACTCCCACGCCAGCGCTCTGCAAGAATTTCTCTGGATGATGTTTCTGTGCAACATACATAGCCTGATCTTGTAGAAATGGCTGTTTCTATGTGTCTTTTTCATTACTGAAGGGAGCACCAGAGCTACCACAGTCACATGATACATAGTCATTTTATAATTACTAATTTCTCTTTCTCTCACCTTACAGTAAGGCTTCATTTTTCTGGTAGTGGGAAACGAAAAGTTTCTTATGAGAGATGATGCTATGATTTTGGAGGCTAGTTTTTTTCCTGACATCTGACAAATTCTGTATTCAAAAGGGTTCAGAATTGGAAATGTTAGCCAGCAAAGTTTTAAAATATGTTTTATAAGAACAGATTAAAAGGAACCCAGGGAATTAATGAGTCTACTGCTCTCCCTGTTTCCCTGACACCTGAGAGGCTTCACACTGTGTGCTTCCTTCTAATATTATGTTCCTTTAAAAATAATTCTCCTATTTGCATTAATTTCTGTCTTTGGCAGTCATTTAATTTTCTTTAGTCTTCATTACTTTCAGTAAAAATGCAAGAAAGAGTTTTTGTTAGTACTTCTTCCTCCTTTGTTCTAATGTTTTGGTCAACCTTTTTCATCTGAGAGCTGACAGATAAAAAGATTACAAAATTTTAATCTGGGAGTGTTGGCCACTTTTTACTCGGAATAGTTTTCTTCCTGAGMCTTCTCTTTTAGTTATCATATTACACTTTTGCTCTTTCAGCTAATGTTTGCAGTTTGTTATTCATATCTACTGGCACTGCCAGGATTCTGGGTTTTATTTTTACTGGTGGAAAAAATAACTTTTGGGAGAAAAACCTCTTGTTCAAATTGCTTGTTCCTTTCTCTGTCTTTGCCCCCNCCTCTTCTCACACAATTTTGTTTGATTGGAGAATTGATTTTTAGCCCTCTGTCTGAGACCTCCCTGCTTTCTTTCCTCTACCTTGACATTTACGCAGATCTGAAACTGAATTTTGGCTATTACTCAAGCTATTCCCTGTGATTTCCTTCCTGTCTCTGTTTCTTGCTTTTGTTTTGTAAAAGGAAACCTTAGTTGGTGTGTGTACAAACACCTTTCTGTAATCTTTGGAAATGCCCATTCCCATTTCTTTAGCTAAGATCTCCTGTAGTACGTGCCCACTGGAGAGTTCCACTTCATTTTCATCCAACGCTTTTATCATTTTCTTTTATTGCTGTGAGCTTGGGTATAGAAGTTTTACAATAAAATCCCAAATCACTATTTCTTAGGTTGCATTGTGACCATTTTTTGTCTGGTTCCCTCTATGTCACAGTCCATGAGAAGCCATCTACTAAAGAAAGTAGCTGCTGAGTGTAGTTAAAGTGCTAGATCATGTCTCCTAGTTACAGCTTCAAAACAGGGATCATGCAGAGTTCCAAACCCTTCTACTCAAGGAAACAATCCTACCTTACTTGTTCTTTGCTATATATGCTGAGCCACCTCACCACGGTAATTTGGATTCCCCCTTAAGAATATCCCAGTTAGTTCCCTCGTTCTTCATTGGGGTTTTCTCTATTTACATACAAGGACAATGCAAAGGTCCACTGGTTTGTATCATGCTGGGTTGAAAAAAAAATGGAAGAAGAGAACATAATCATGTTTCTCTAAATTAGAATAATATCTTCCTCAGCTATCTCCGGTAGGAAATACTTTCCTAGTTCCCTGTTTCAAATCTTTTGTTAACTCTTTCATTTGACTGTGCATTTTTTAATCTGTACAGTATTTTTCCTTTCCATTTGCCAGTTCTTAACTTTAACAAATGGATTTCTTTTATTCTGCAGCATTTTTCCACTTTCACCTCAGCGACCTGTATCAACTCTATTCTCTGTATTTCACACCTCCTTTATACAAAATTAATGTATTTTAAGTGAAGTTACTTCATCTTCTAGCCTGGCTCTATCATCATGAAGATAACACCTGTTTAAAGTCCTTTTTATGAGAGGGCACCTGGTGGCCTCAAACTCAGCCAAGGAATCTATGTGATGAGAGTCTGTGGGGAGAAGCTCCTACTTTTTCTTGCCTCATTAGCACAGCACAGTGAAGAAAGGTCATGACATATACTGGTTGAATTTTAATGCTGTTAGAAATGAAACTTAGGATGTGTCTGAGAATCTAGTTAGCTAGCAGTTACTGGTGAAATGGTGATTTTCCATCTGATTTGAGTAGGCTCTCCTGCTCAGGTCTTCAGGCTGAAGGCAGTTTAGCTTCCCAAAGAAATGGAAACTTTATCTTTGTTTCCCATCAACAGAAAATGGGTTCTGGTGCAAGGTAAGATATAGCTAAAATAATTTCCTTTTGCATCTAATTTAGCTCCTGAGAGGACCTGCTTCTGCAGAATAGTTCTCTGCTGCTTGTTGTTTTCTAAATTTACACAACATGGAGTAAGGCAATCAATGAGGTATTTTTGTGTGGGGAGGTACCTACTGAAGCTGTTTATTTTTGTTTCAATTAATAGAATTATATATATATWATTATATATAATACYGCCCTTACAGTGCATGTACCTTCCCAAATATCAGTTTATAAACTGTGTTGAAGTGTTATCATTGTCACTTAATATTTCACTGCTCATTAAATCTGAAACATGCTTACCAATGTGTAAGCATGTTTCCAATGCCTCCAAATAGATTCATGGGTGTATTTGTGTACTGAGGGTAAGACACAGTGTCATAGGCTGAAAATGTAAGTCTTTGGAAGTACAGCAATGATTTATGAGTTTTCATGCATAGGAGTGTAGGAAGTCCAAAGGATTTGCACAAAAAAATCATTTTGGGTTCAGTTTTTTTTCCTTGTAATAACCCCATAGCAGGCATGCAAGCATCATGTAAAAATGCCCTAAAATACAGACAKGGTTTGGTTTCTCTCTTGTGGTGTGTGTCTGCATGCTTCATTGATTCTTCTGAGCTGAAAGTGCYGGTTTAATTACGGTTTAGTTCAAGTCACAAGTGACATTGAGAGACATCCATTTAGACCTCTTATCCTTGGTAATGAAAACATCACTATAGGCTTTGGCAAAGGGTAACACCTTTAAATCCTCCTGTGTTCAAGCTACATAAACTTTTGCACTTATTCCTAGTATTTTCAGTAACTCACTGGTAATAATGTGTGCTGACAATTTAATAAGCAGACAGAGCAAGAAGATAAACACATCCAACCCAACCTTTTTATGATTCCTGATGTCATAGCCACTTGTTGGAGTTTCAAACACCAGTGGACCAAAACTGTAATTACTTGTGGTGTATGTACCACAGTTTTGGTAAGAGTGGAAGGATGAATGGAGAAGGGATCAGGAAATCAGTCTTTTTTTTTTGCAGTTTTTTACAGTTGAGTATCTAGTTGTGATCTTCCTCAGCTAGGCATTTTTAYTGAGGTACAAGGAGAAGAATAAAGAGGACTGCTCTATAATGATATTGGAAAGAGTGAAGAGAAATGCAAATTTTTTCTGGTAAAGTGAATATTTTAATAATCTCACTTTTTAATTTAAAGAAACTTCAAGTGTTTCATTATGAAGTGATTTTAATAAAAATAAAATGRAAATGGCTCTACTCAGAGTATTCTGCTATGATGTAAAGACAAAATATTTTCAAGAACTTTCCTTCCAACCACAGACTCTTGTTCACTCTTTTTCTTGGATCTCTGCATCTCAAGCATGTGACCTTTGTAGCTGAGCATGAATGTGCAGCTACATTGTCTTTGAACAATTTATTTGACTTCAGGCTAGAGTACTCATAAGCCAAGAGCTGCCAGCTCTGTGTAGCTGGGAACTCTGATTTCAAATTCAAAGTTCCTGTGTACACACAAACCTCCCCCAGCCTGGAAAATACATACACTGGTATAGCTGACTTTGTGCAAGTTTGCTCAATGGTCTTCGCTATATGCAAATTGAACCTCAGCAGTGGTCTTGAATTTTGGGTTAGTGTTGAACGTRCTTGTACCACAGTAGCTTGTCCGAATACTTGGTGGAAAAAATCAGTGCTCACTTGCTTTATTGAAAATAAATCTGTATGTTCTTTTACATTGCAGTAGAATTTGTTTGGATTTAAATAGCAGTATTGTTTTCTGGAAGTTAAGATAAATTATGTGCTCTTTGATAAAACAGTTGCACTGGAGATATGTCTTCTTTTCTCATACCAAGAATTTTCATGTGATTTTGTTTATGCGTTGTATGGACATAAACACAGCGTTCCAATTTAGTCTAAACAATTGGGGCCTTCACTTATGAAGAACTGTGAGAAAGTCTGACAAGAGAGGTTTAACGGAAAGTGCATAAAATCAGCCCTGGAATCTCCCAGCATATCTAAACTTGTCAGTAATTAAATTCAGAAACTGCTGGAATCCTTTAGAAGTTGAGTAGCTGGGGGAATATTTAATTTTTCTCCCTCAGTGGATTGATTACTATGGTGTTTCTGTTACATGTGAAGAAATCAGCCCCTATGTGAGCCAGCCAAAATGCTCCAAGGCTTCTTTGGAAAGAAACTTTCAGTCTTGTTAGTATGTGGTTTAAGAGATAGTGAGTGAGAGAGATTATATGAGGGCATAATGTTTAGGTTTGGCATTGTAAATGGAAAAWCAGGCATCTGAATTTCTCCTTGCAGGGCAATGACAAGGAAACCTTAGTTGCTAAACACTTTTTACARTTATGCTTATGAGAGGCTGAGCCTACTTTTCTCATTTGAACTCAAGAGGTGGGATGAAGGAAAGAGCCAAATATCACTTAGCAACAGAAGACGAAAGGCAAACCAGAAAGATGCTACTACAGGTGAACTCTAATCTAAATCTAAYTGGAAAGGAAACTGTGTTCCTCATCTGAGTTATCAGCTGCAGCTTTTCCTGAGCCCTGACATGTCTTAGTTCCGATCYGCAGTCATGCCTGAATGAGAGCAAGGTTTACTAATAAAAACCTTTGTTTTTCCTTTTGTGTAATTTATCATAATTACATACATAACTTTATTTTAGAAAGCTTTACCTGAAATCTCATTCTGGTTTTGATAGGATTCAAGTGGAATTAATTCTATTGATACCAGGTATTAAAATTAAGCTTATTCTGAATGTTGTCTTTTTCTCTAATTCTCTTCCTAATAGTCACTGTTTTTTTTTCTTTCTTGAACAGAAAAGACACTTTTGAGGGAAGTGGAAACTATTCATGTCTATTTATAACTCCTAATCTTTATAAYATATGCAGACCTGACTTTACAGAATTAATACTTTAAATTGTCTCTAAAAGAAAATGATTCTTGAGCTCTAGACTCACTGGCTGAATGCTAGCAACATACTCTACCAAAGCATGAAAAAACCTAATGGTAACAGACAATTAAACAAATGAGCAAAAGGGGTGGGGAAAACAAGAAATGTGAAATGTTGGATCAGGATTAAAGTACATGTGCACGTACACAGGTATTTTGCATAAAAGCCCTTTTCTGATTTTTTGGCACTATTTTATGGGAATCCTAATTTGAAAATGAGAGGTCTTGGGAGACAGTATCAAAAGTTTACTGCTGCTTCCGTCATACTTTGGATGATAGAACTATACTGATTCCAAACTGTAAAACTTAAAGACCTAAAACCAAAAGTCCTTGCAATTGTAATTGTTGCCAACTCTTGGAGCTTTCTTGCTAACTGGTCAATGTTTAATGTTCTACTTTTAAAACCTCAGTTCCTGGAATCAGCTGACTAAATGAGTTAAGATTCCCAYGATAAAACTAAAAAGGAAAATTCAAATTTTTGTAAGTATGGAAAAAATCAAATAAATTAACTCCACTGATAGGCAAACCAGAAGGAAGGATCCAATATTTTGAAAATCATAGTATTAAAAAATTTAATGCATTATATTATTCAGTGGAATATGTACAGTCATGAAACAAGCAAAAAAAGAAAATATCGTTTGAGTGGYTTTTTGTTCTTTCTCTTTTTTTTTCTTGGCTTTCAATGTACTTCTACACTTGTGTTCAGAGCCAGAGCATTGCAATTTTGCTATCCTACTAGAGCAGACAGTTCCAGTTATTTCTTGCAGTGCTTCTGGAGGAAGAAATGCACAGGAATGAGGAACATTATTCTAAAACCACTGCAAAGAAAAAGAGAACAGCCTGTATTTAGCCTTCTTTCCACTTTTCCTCTATAGTAACTTTGGACACAAGTCTCCTACAATGAAGGGCTTTATACATTTTAGCTGCCAATTCCAAAAGGAAATGTTGTATTATGCAATCAGTGGAATTTCACAGTAGATAGCTTTACATAAATGAATCTCTTCTGGATAGTGAGTGTGCTGGGAGATACCTCTTGTTCTAAGGAGGAAGGATGCTCTCGCAGTGTTCCTGGCTGTTCGGATTCCTCATGTTTTATTGATGTGCTCTTCTGATCCAGGGTAGGTATTAACAGGAGATACTGATCAAACTTCTGCACTGCTGCTCTGTGCTGGGGTACAGCAGGGACCATGGGCTATGGGCAGGGCATGGTTGGTGCCCTCAGGCTGCAGGGGCTGTGCCAGCCCTGGCTGAGTGCRGGTCCACCATGCCCAGCAAGCTAACCAGAGAAGGGCTCAGAGACCTGGGGGCCAGTGGTCACCAGGTGAAGGCACAGTGACAAGACAGGTCCTGGGGTGCAGTGGGCAGTCAGCCTGTGGGCCAGGAGCAGGGACTCTGATCAGTGGGGTATATGGATAGGTCCAGGCGTGGCCATAACACAGCTACAACACAGCTCAGGCAGAGGCAAAGGGCAAAAACACAGCTAAAAGCAGTTCCCAAGGGAAGGAGAGGCAGTGTTTGCTGGAGCTCCTTCTAGYTTTCTTCACAGCAGCTTTCAAAGTCAGCAGCTGTGCTCTGTCCAAGTTGGCCCTGAGCCCAGCAGTCAAAGCCTCAGGAGTAGTAGGATGTGCTCTAAGCCAYGTCACTGCCTGCTTGCATGATGACATAAAAATGGAGTTCAGATGAAAMAAAATACCTGTAGCAAGTCAGACCAAAGTTGTGTCTAGCTCCATTTGCTATACCCACTGATAGATATCCTCTGCTAAGAATATAAGGACAGGACAAGTACGTAGTGATGTATCTCCAAGGACTTAACTGATCTTTCCTTGACTTCATAAAGAATTGTAGTATTGCCAGAGTTCATTAAKTTTTTCAGCTTATTCTATCATAAATCCAAACTTCTAACATCCTTGCCTCAGTTCTAGAGTATTGTATATCTCAAAATCCCTCTACTTCCCTGCTGCTCTCCAAAACCAATTCTTTGGCTGCTGTTGGTCTCTGGAGAGACTTCTCAGACAAATCTGTTTATTATCAACTTCCAGGTTGTCTGACCAGGTGGCAGGGGGAAAAAGACTTTTTCCCCTTGAATATCCAGAAAAAGATGAGCTAGACATACAGATAGTAGTTCTTGAGGGATTTCCCTCATATCAATTTAACTAATATTCTCTTCAAGACAGGTAAGCTCTGGGTCCACAAACCGTTCTGTCAAGGAATTCTAAYAGTTAACAATACCTACCTCTGTGTTGAAGTGTGCTCCTTCAACATTCTCAATGACATTTAGTACTTGAGTTAAAAGAAAATATGGATGGCTGATCTCCATGTTTCTTCTTCCTGCTGCCTACGGTTTTAGAGACCCTTATCTTAATTCCCCAGGATTCCCTCTGAGCCAGATGAGAGTCTTACTCTACTTACTCATCACCTCTATTGAAGCCCTTTCACATTTCTAATTACCTTTTCAAGTATTTATTCTCATTCTTCTGTGTCCTTTTTAAAATGCAGTGACAGAATTACAGAACTTAATATGTAGGGAACCCTGATTCCTTACAGTGGAGTGTTTTGTTCTCAATTTTGTTCTTAATAATCAGCTCAGAGCCCATGATTTTGTGTACAAATTTAGGATTTTTCTTGCCCTTATGCATTCCTTTTCATTTATCCCTAGCAAACTAAAACCGTCTTTTTATTATGCAGTGTGCAAAGCACCTCTGCACTCTTTCACCCCCATTCTTGCCTATTCCTGCTCAGAATCAGTTCATATCATTAGCAGATGTTTTCAACTTGTTGCTCACATTCTTTCTGGTTGATCCTCATGTATGTATGGAGCAGCATAAACATACAATTTTTCTCAATCTTAATGATCTTATTCTGTTCTATTTTTATTCTGTTTCGTGTTTCCTGACTTTTAATGAGGTATTCACCACGCAATGCCTCAACTAATTAGTTTTCTGAAAATGTTCTGAAGGSACACTGCTAAAAAGCACCTTTAGAAAGCCAGGTAGTTTATATCAGCTGAATGTACTTGTTGACTCCATGAAAAAAACTCCCATAAATTTGCTAGGCAGAACCATGGTGAAAATTCTTGCTATTTTTTTCCCAAATATGTAATCTTTCTTCACATGTCTATTAATTCTGTTATTCACAATAAGTTCTACTAATCTTCCCACCATAGATTTGGCCAGAGTTAGAAGTCTGCAGCTCCCTTGTAAATATTCTTTAAAAAATTGGCATCCTATTTTCCACCTCTCACTCCTCAGATGAAAGGGGTAATAGAAGAGAGATTACAAAATGGTATTTTTTCCCAGCAGCTTGCTTGAGTTCCTTTACAATTTTGGGGTTAATATCATCTCAGTTCTGGTCGTTTATAACTGTTTATTKTTTTGATTGCTCTGTTTAAGCTTCTCCTGTTGTCTCTTACTTCAGATACACCCTTTAACTTGCTTTAAAAAAGTGGTGATGTCTCCATTTGTTTCTACAGCCAGCCATTCTTTTGGTTCTATTTGAAATTTATTTGGGGAGAAATCTTGCCAGATGGTAAAAACTGTCTACTTTCTAATTAGATCAAGGAAAAATTATTTGAAATTTCTCTTCCAGATTATGGTTTGACACTAAATCACAGAGTGGATAACATGTTAACCAGTTTCTGCTCARTAGTCTAAATTTTGTGTTTAACCCTTTGTGCATCTTATACAAGACATAAAGCTTGCTGTTGCACTTTATAAAATCAGGTAATATAAGAGTTCAATAATCTTACTTGTGGCAGCTATACTGGAAGGCAATTAATTTTCATTAATAATGCTCTTACCATACCTAAAGCCTTATTACATTATAAGAATAGACTGTGATATTTTGCAGTTATGTCATAACAGTTGTTCACGCAAGTATACAGATTARGAAGTTGTAGAATTGTTGACCAGAAAGGCAGCATTCTGCCTCTAAAAAGCCCTGACTAAAACRTGAACAACTGGTGGGCAAAAGAACATTATAAAAATGGTAATTTGCTTTAGTTTTTTGCACTAAATCAGTGAGTGGCATTCAGTCCTTTTCTRTCTGTAACTTGAAAAAATTATTATTATTATTTTCCCCTTGGCTATCTCAGATCCTCTTGTGGTTGCAAAAAGATCTTTTAACRGGATCTGTATCAGAATGGAAATGAAACTACCTTGTGCCCAAGTGTGCTGCTAAATCATGGAAATTGCTGCTCATTTCCTGTCATCTAGAGATACCCAAACATACCCAGCTTGTGAAGCATCACATAAAGGTTGATGTTTTCTGTACAGGCAGCAGGGACAGACATTCCTGGCTTCATTTGTGCACAGCAGGAGGAATTTCCAGTTTGGTGATTTTTTTGTTATGGCATAATGCACTACTAGTGACAATCATACTGAGCTGGGGACTCCCAGTCACAGCYATTCATTTCCCACTTTTTGTCTTCACTCTTTTACTTTTTGATGTCTTTTACAGAGGCCAGAAGTTTCTAATTTTCTAACATTTTGGGAGACCAGGCTCAGAGTTCTTGTTTTCTACCCTTTTTTTATGACCTGGACTTAATTAAAAAAACCCAAACAATCTCTATSAAAAGATATGGACAGCAAATTCTTAAGGGGTAAAATACCAACAATCCAGCTGTGAGATTGGATAGATTTAGGTCTGATTCTTCCTGCACCCTGAGTTCAATAATAAGTGTGTTCTGTTAATAGCTGCACAAATTGCTGGGTTAGTTCGCTTTGAAGGGAGGCTGATGTCAGATTTTAAAACAGATGTAGCAGCAACAGCAGCGCTTCATTCCTCACATTCCTTGTCATCATAGCCATCTCCAACCTGGAGGGCTGGCAGGACTACTTAGCTGCTGCTCTCATTAGAGCTGGCATGCAGCTGGCAGAGGACGAGAAAAAAATTGACTTTCTGGTTTGCTTGCTTACTTTGTATCCCCCATTCATCTGCAGTGTGCTCCCCCAATTTCTCCCTCAAATACTGACTCTTTTTTGCTGTTTTTCTTCTTCGTTGAGCTCTTCTATATTTGTTGAGATTATCAAATGGTCGGTTGTGTTCAGTCCTAGCTATGTAAATGTAGRAAATTAAATATGACTATCTGGCACTTGTAAGACTTTCCTGCAAAAGGGTGTCTGCAAGTTTTGGACTACTGGTTGACAGTCTGGGTGGTGACATGCATCATACCCCATTAGTAAGTAATTGAATTTGAAAAATATATTTTGCAAGTATTATTTTCATTTCATTTAAAGCAATATTTGCAAAATGTATATACTGTGGACATAAGATAATTAAGAAAAAAGAACAAAAAAGAATTTTGAGAACATAGTCTCTGCACATACATGATATAGCAGATGTTTCAATTATTAATCACTTGATGTTCTGCTCCTCGTGCCTCAATGCATGACATGATGAGGAAGCGGCCATATTTTTTTTCTTTTCTCATTACATTCAATGCCTTATGTTTACTGTACATTCAGAGCTAAGCCTGTTCTGAGCAAACAATTATTAATTTCTGCGTGGGCTCTGCTGCTGATAACAACATTTCTGTGTACCTCACAAATATTATTTAAGATACTGTCCCACAGCCTGTGGAAGGTCGAGGTATGCGACTGCTGCTTTACAGGCAGAGTGTTAAGTTGCAGAGGGCTAAAGGTCATACATGTGCGGTCTTTGTGACTGCTCTGAATGCAGTTAGAGCTGGTCAGAGAGCCTCACGTTGGTTGCAGGGGCAGCTCCTGGGGGTCTGAGGGAGCTGCTGTTTGCTCAATGCCCTGCAGCCCGGGAGGGGCCTGTGCAAGTGCTTGCTGAATGCCTTGTACGGCCTCACCCCCAGCAGCATCATGGCTTGGGCAGACAGAAGTATGTAAGTATAAATACCACACAGAGAAAAGAAACTTGAATTGCTTTATGGCATGGAACTGGTCTCCAGACTAAAGATGTGCTCAACACCTTTCAGGACTATGTACAGGGTAGACTGGCACAGGGCCATGGAGTCAGAAAGAGAAAGCTGCAACAACAACAGYGCCACGTTCCCCAAGGGAAAACATAAAGAAAAAAACTCCACATGCACAGATGGCCAAGCACAGCCTTGGAGAAGTCTCCTGAGAGAGGTCCCCATGGTGGAGAAATTTTTGGCTGGAAGGATTGGAGCTGTGAGCGGGGAGAGGATCTCTAGCTCTTTGATTTTTCTGGTGTTGAAGGAAGCAGGATATTGCACATTGCTGTGCTGTATCTGGCCTGCATCAAAGACACCTGACCCCCATCCACACATCTYCCTTTTGAAGGGGCAGTTTTCAGACTCTTGGTATTGTTTTATCTGGTTTGACTGAGATGCTTATGTTTGAAAACCGAACATGTTTAGTCATGCTCAGACCGACCTCAGTTATGCACAKGGAATACTGAACACTCCTCCAAACTGGATTTTCTTAGACTCAACCAACATTCAAAATAGGTTTTGGATGCAGTTGAACTGATACTGATTTCTAGATTTCTTTTTGTGCTTTTTCCCCCAAAATTCCCTCATAGGGAAAGATCTTGCCTGGCAAGGCTAGATCCTCTAGAGATCTATCAGGGATCTTATCCCACTCACAGTAATGGAAAAAGACTGTTTTTCTATTGGTGTGAACAGTCATCAGAGGTGGGAAATCTTCAGAATTTGCAGTTACTGGGTTACTTCACAGGTCAGTCACGGCTCTGACCTTCCTCTTTTTTCTAAACTGTGAAGAAAACCTTTAGAAGAACAGATGATTGGCCCATATGGGTCTGGAATTGTATAGAATTTTTGCTTATGCAATTAATTAAGAACTCACCCCACTTTTTTTACCTTGTTCAAATACACTTGGATACCTCAATTTTCACTTCCTTTATGAGTTTGCATCATTTTGCCCATGAGGGTTGACTATACTGCTTCCCATTCCTTTTTTTCTTTCTTTCTGTCCCTGCAAAACAGTCTTTGTTGTGCTGTCCTTGGATACCTCACATGTGCARTTTGTTTGATTAAGGTATTCTTTTGAAGTTTGATTTGGAACAGAGCATGCACATCGTCCTTGAAGCTGTGTCAAGCARGTAATCTGGTTTCTCATTGCCTGATGGTTAGGCAGTTTTACCTTTCAAACCACACCAACTCKGGCAGTCTTAGGAATCCCTTGTATACCAGGAAAATACAAGTTCTAAAAGACGTGCCCAGGCACATTTGCTCAAATATGTGCTGTATATAAGGTATGTGTACCCTTAGCTTTTAGTGGAAGTTATTTCCAAACCACAGAAAGCACCTTCAGTTTATTTACTGGTGGAATTTGAACTGATGTTTTTCACTGAAGAAAATATCAGTGTAGTTGCATTTGATTGAGAAATAGAGCCTTGTTCTCTGAAAAACTATTTCCCTGTGTTTATTTCTAGAGACGAACTACTGGTTTAAGAGGAAAAATACCACTTTTAAGCCTCACAAGGTCAAAAAAGAGAAATTGAGATTCATATAATCTTATCTTTGGCTGTTGGGTTATTTGGGCTTTTAGGATTTGATTCATCTGCAAAATAAGTCTGAATGTTTTATAGTCTCAGGTGGAAGCTTACATCTGTGTTGTTAAGGGGTCAAATTTCTTATTCTGATTACACTATCAATGAAAATTAAAAAGATGTAGAGATSTTAATTTTAAAATGTGACCCATTAGAAAAGATCAGATGACCATTTGGTGGAATGTTGTATTTAGCGCTAACAAAAATTTTCAGAAATGTCTATATGCTAAACCAGAYTTCTTTAAGCCTGTTGAGTGAAACCTGAAGGTTTCAGGTTTTTTTTTTTTCAGGTCTGGAAACAAAATCTAATGGGGCATACCATTATAATGCCTTTTTAAACAAGAGTGAAAATTCCACTTGAGAGACCTCAAAACAGATTCTTAAGACCAGAATTYAAAAATATAATTCTAAGACACTACATTACATGAATTCTGTTCCACTCCATAATGTAACGCACCCTCATACAATTTAGATAGTCCCAACAAAATCAATAGCACTACCTGACATGATTATTYCTTTCCTATGTTCCATTCTCTATGTTCAGATGCATCTCAGCTATATTTGATTAATTTTTTAGCACCAAGCACTATTGAAGAGGACTTTCTTCTGCCTAAATTAAGAAGGTGAAAAAGGAAATTTCTATCAGAATTAAAGGACCTCTATCTTCCATCAATAGCTATGGTTATTAACTGATTTGAAATTTKTTTAACTTTTTGGTGAAAGAAAGAATGCAGGTAGAAATATTAATCTTAATAATAATCTGCTCCCAATTCAAGCAGTTTGATATATTTACAGTATCTCTGTCTATGGATGGCAATATCATGAATGGAAATAACTCATATTTTCTCATTTAATTTGCACAATCATTTCAATTCTCAGACTGCAATTTTTTTCTACTATTACTCTTGAGTAAAAAAGGTGTTAGATTTGTTTAATAAATAAATTTGTCATAAACAATAAAATGAAAATGTTTTTAAATTCTTTTTTTCTTGTTTTCCTCAGCCTTGAGACTCTGATTATATGATTTCTTCCTACACTACAGCATCACCTTCCTTGTTCATTAAAATTTGAAGCTAAAGCAGTGAAAAATATTGATTTTTTCCCCTTTTCTTGTGAGTAYGATTCTTCATTTCAATGCAGCTTTAGGGAATTAAATATGGATTTGAAAGAGATGTCCAGCTGCTCATACCATTTGGCAGAAGCTGTCTGAACTGTGAAAGTGGGGGAGAAATGCAGTCATCTCGAGCTGTTCCAGCCTCTTCTTGACTAGACAACTCCATCCATTATGAATCCCCCGGGCCAGATCTTCACTGAGGTAAATTGGCACTGTTTCCTTAGGCTCATTGCTTCTGTGCTGACTTACACCAGCTGGGCCCTARATTATATTTTCATTAAGTGGACAAAAGTAGCCAAAGCATGTCTGCAGGAGTCAGGATTGAAATACATTTCTGTAAGTACTGTCTTGCTCTAGGAGCAGCACTAATGTGATGGAGGCCCCTGATAGCCTCTGTAGAGCTGCTCTCAGGGGAAAGGGACTGAGGGTAATGTATCCACAGCTGTGAGCTGCTGTCCCTTTGGACCAGGGGGAAGTAGCTGTGCCAAACGAAGCAGAGGAACTATGAGCCGTGCCAGCGCATCCTGGACCAGCAGCCCCAGTGCCCACATTGTCGTGCTACACACTCTTTCCTGATAACTTTACCTGCCTCCCTTACCACTGGGTCCAGGTCTCACACAGAACAAATCCTCTTCTCCCACATGTCCATTGAAGAAATGGTGGAAAGGGGATGGTGCTTTCCAAGGTGTTACACTGCATGTGAAGGTTTGATGTGCCTCTTCCTTGTCTTCTCAAAACCAGCAAAAGCCAGAAGCACTCAACAGTCATACAATAGATGTGATCTGAGGAGTTCAGCATTGTGACTTGGATAACATTTCCTCTGCAAGGGAGAAAGGGACATTTTTCATACCAGTGACAAACAAAACACARTGCTTTTTCATTGAAGGTCTCAGATTTACTGCTCTTCTAATGGAGAGTGAAATAAATAGGTTGGCACCTAATCCATATTCAATAGTAATAAGTTCCTAGACAAAATTCTAATACCACCAAGGCAGGCTGTCAAATGGATGCAATCGCTCTGGAAGAGTTAGCAAGGTGTCTGCTTCTGCCAGATTTAAAATAATCTCATTGTCTTTAAAGCCTTGGTCCTTCTGGATCCTGTACATGGTCCATGTAGACAGGAGTSTGCAGCCATGAATATTTTAGAGCCTTCACGCCCCCTTCAACTAGAAAATTGTGATGTTACTGAACCTGAAAATCTGGAAAAATAGTGGATCAATCAAAYGGTATGATGTTGCTAACACATGTTGCATTTAGCTTGGGTAATGACAGTGTACTTGATGCACATATGTGTAGGATTCTATTTATTAATAACCTAAAATTATGAACGCTCTTTTAAGAAAATGAAAAGAAATGTTTCACAAGTGGCACATAAGCCTACTAAGGAGGAGTTTAAAAGATTTTCATTGCCAGGGGAAAAAAAAAGACAGTGTTTATAAATGCTGCCTGATTTTATTGGCTAATTGCTCAAAACACTACCAGCATGTTATGCTTTTTATTTGCAGAGTGGCCATTTTGAGCTTGTCTCTGCTGACTGCATTGGGCTTGGTTTCAAATCTCTCTTAATCCTGCAATGAACCTTTGATAAAGCTGGATTGACTTTAAATCATTACTTTGAAGCATTAATTAAAATAAAACAGGAGGGACCAAAAGATTAAATGATCCATTGTGGTGGTGGTGGTAGTGGTTTTTAAACCAACGCTCTTTTCTCCACCCCTCTCCAGAAAAAAGTAAGCCTTTGAAGGCTGCAGATGTAGGACTTCCAACATGGTTTTTAAGCCGGCCTAAGGTTTTAATTACTTTCGCTGTTTTGGGTTGGCATTTTTTATATTTTTGAAGTGTTTAGGACACTTCTTTTCACCCTTCCTTTCAGAAAAGTAGAGGTTAAAAATGGCAAAATTTCTGTAAATAGTGTGGCAGGGCCTGGCAAGCCACTCAGCCTGCTCTGTTCTGTGTTCCAAGAGCACAGTCTCTTGCAAACGCTTGAAATGGCCTCGGAAAGTTCTCTGCTTTCTGAGCCAAATTGTAATAGCAAGCATATTCAGTGCTTCAGCTCTTTTTTTATATATTTTTTTGAATTTTATTTCTTAGTGACCCTCCAGCAGTTTTTTGGTTGCCTTTTCTACTACTAGGTAGCAGCATGTTCTCCAGACAATAAAGCCTGTATAGTAACTGCACTCCCTGTTCTGCTCCACTGTGCCTCGAGCCACAGAAAAGCTCATAGATAGAAGAAAGAAATGTGATTTGAACAGAAATGTCAGTCTCTCTCAGGGCTGATATTAATTACCTGGTATGGTTACACTTCAGGAACTAGTTCAGGGACACCTGATCCTTGTTGTCAAGGCTGCTATTTCATAAGTAAATGATCTCATCCGTTGTTCTCAAAGCAATTGGTCTTTGTATTGTTTATCAATTCCTGCACTCCCTGTGTCAGGTTACAGCAGGACTTGTCCTGTACTACTTAAAAAAAATACAATTAAGCTTGTGAGAAACCTATCAGCTGTGTTACAGAGAAACCCAATAATCAGCTGTTTAGGCCTTGCTTCAAGGGTTATTCACTTGCTTGAACTGAAGACTTGAAAATATTTGATAGCATTACTGAAAGGGAAGCTGAGGAAGAGGGCTTGTGTAATTTTCTCCAGCCTCAGTTAGGTGGAAAGTCATGGATCTCAGTTTTCTAAGACTGTCTCCTGGAAGGCAATGTCAACCTGATACAGAATGTGTGACTTCAGACATAGGTAAGGTGGTCCACTGAGGAGGAGGAGGGTAAAGATGTTTAACTTAACAGCTGTGTGGTGTTGGGTTGTTGCTGAGCTGTGCAACCTGAAACTGTGCAGAATTTCACTCATCCTCCATCTCCCTTCTCTCAAGGACCAGAGGCCAGGAAACCTACAAGGACAAGCTGCCAAGGCCTGTAGTGATTTCTCAGTGTTATCACAATATCAGATACCACTGAATTAAGAAGCAATTGCATCAGAACAAGTACCATTGTAAACTGAGCTCAGATGAGGCCTAGTTTGGACCACATGAAAAATAATTCTGCTTTTAGCCAATCTTACAGTCCAAAGTAATGGCTAAGGAGAAACTGAAATGCATCCTTCTGGGACGGTCACTTTACACCAGGGAGAATCTGGAGCTGGGTAGGAGGTGAGAAAAGCTTTAACATAAAGCCAGATGTTGCTGTCACTGCCGTGAACAGAGTTTTATTGTTTTTTCTAGGAGAGATAATCTTCTGGTTTTGTCCTCTATGGTGTCTTGGATCTGAGACTTACTGGGGGAGGAGGAAGAGGAGAGAGGTTCGATAGACAAGAAAGTACTACTCATTTACTTGGTGGAAGTACCGTGCTTTTTCCACTGCATTGCTTTGCCATGGGCTAAGTAGGAGGGATGGAGCTGTCAAAAATAATTATGGGAAAAAGGAAGCAGAAAACTAAAAAAAATATCCCTAAATGTTGATAGCAGCTGCAAACTTAAAAATATGAATTCAAAGTGAATTGCTTCTTATATAGCAACATGTTAGCTTCTCTGGTGGGCAAACTGCTCTTCTTGACACAGTCACACAGAATTAGTCATATATACTCTTGCTAGGCATCAATCTGTTAGGTCTCCTGTTACAGGAGCTAATTGCTTTTTAAGCTAATGCATACAAATATAGTTACTTAGTTAATCTCTCTCTCTTGGCTCCCTCTAGCATGTTTGAAGTGTCACCAGCCTTACGAAGACTTCCTGAAAATATTCCGGACTTTAAGTCTTGCCAGTCAAAAAGGGATGATAAGAGGATAGGAGTGTAGTGGGAGAGGGGAAGAATGATGCAAAAGGGGATTAAGCCCTCCCCACCACCACTTTCCCAGCAGATCAGAATAAAACAACTAACACAAAAGAAATTTTGCAGATTTATACCCATGGGAGATGTGATTCATTTCTTCATTTCAGTTTGCTGTATGGCATGATTTTAACTTATTTAGAAGATGTTTTTAAAAATGCTGTCACAGTCCCAGTCTGTGACAATTAATCACAGAGAAATTAAAAAAAAAAAAAACCCGAACCAGATCCACATTCTTTTAGATAAAAAAAGTAAACATCACCTTTCGCTTTATTTTTATTTGTTTTATAATCTTCATTGGAAAATAATTAATACAGTGATTTTAGCAAATTAGACATAAATCTTCTCTTAATTATTATTTTTGGAAGGTAGGTGGTGAATGATGGGCAGAGAATGTGTAAGTATGAGAAGTTACTTCAAGAATGAAAGTTTGAGAATAATTAAAGGGAAGAAGCAATAAGAACAAAAATGGCTGAGTATGTATGGTATACAGAGAGCTTTCTGCGAGACTTTGCAGTGTTAGTTTGGGAGAGGTTTGTTTGAAATGCATACTTTCACATTTCTTGAGAATTTCCTGCTTTAATGGGGACATGAGCAAATGTAACACTTGGTCAAAACCAAGTAACTGTTTTTTCACTGGGCCTACTCAAAAATCACATTTCTGACAGTATTTGACATTCTATTTTTATCAACACTTTCTTCTAACTTTGTATTTATGAATAAAATCTCAGCTGGACATTGGAGTGCTATTGCTCTTGCTAGCACAGATACTGTTAGTTATTCAGTGTATTGTCAAATGGGTATTTTCTTTCTTGAAAAATCTTCCAACCTAGGGATGTGCCAATACTGTAGTCATTGTAGTTAGCAAAGGCTTTTCCAAAGCGACTTAAAAGTTAGCTAGCCCAAGTACTGCTTTCAATGTTTTCATAATGCTCAACACAGTTTATGATTCCCACCTGAGAAYCTTAATAAACATTTGAGCTACTTAGTATCATTTGAGATTGATGGTGTGGTATTTCTCTGCTTGCAGCCCCTGATATAAGTACCTAAAAACTGTCTCTGAAATGTTTTTCTGGACAGCAGGGAGTGGGGTGTAACCATTTTCTGAAGGAGAATTCATAGCCTCAATTGCTCAAGATAGCCTCTAGGCCCAACAGCAGATGGTTCAGCCACCCATGCTGGTTAATTCCCAGGTTTCTTTAAAACAGACTCAATGAAATGACTGAATCTGGAGGAGTAACTTATTCTTGGTGACTTTGCCTGCTCCCAGCAGATCTCTTCCCTAGGAACAAAAAGCAGTATTGGCCAAATGCCTTTGGCTGGTCCTTAGCACATGGGGCACCAATGGGAGTCATGGTGAAGATAGACTAGATATAAGGAAAAAGTTTTTTACAAGATGGGGGGTGAGACACTAGAACTTGTTGCCCAGAGAGGTGGTAGATGCTCCATCACTGGAAACATTTGTGGTCAGGTTGGACAGGGCTCTGAGCAACCTGATCTAGTGGAAGGTGCCCCTGCTCATTGCAGGGGGCATTAGACTAGGTGATCTTTTTAGGACCCCTCTAATCCACACTATTCTATGATTCCATGGGTGGATAGATTTTGTTGGAGCACTTGATAATGAATTATAATTTCACCAATCATGATAAAGTCTGCTACTTCTGCATGCTGAAGACGGGTTTTCTTAATTGGATGAAGTGACTRTTGGAAACTCACAGTGATAGACCCCTTTCAAGAACTCTTATCGCTGAAAACCCAGCCAGACAAGCAGAGAAGGTGGTTTAGCTTGATCTAAATCTCAGCAGGTGGAAGGCTGGATCTTTGGACATCCAGTGTTAGCCTTTATGTTCACTTCCTCTTTATACACGAACAAGGAAAAAGTTATTTTCTTAGAAGTCTGTAAAGTCTTACTCTAAAGTGGCTCCCTAAATTGAAGGATTAGAAGAAAAGAAATTAAGAACCTTAGAGTGCTTTAGGATATGAATTCTAACAGTTATGAAGAACAAAATATTTTGAAGTACAAAATGCACCTTACAATTCCTGCGCAATAAATGTTGTTCTAGGCTTGAATACTGTCTATGTAAGTAAACAGAAGGATTTTTAATCCACTCACAATTGTTTTTGGTATCATCTTTGCATTAATCTGGTCTCTCATTTCCAACAGGAACTGAAATGATCTGTTTCTCATTTATTTACATTGTTCTTAATGTAATTATTTGCCATCAAAACACATTCAGTGAAGTTGATAAAAGATTTTGCTACTTGATAAGAGAAGCGGTATTAATGGATGTTCAACTCCTGACTTTCTACAAATCTATGAAAAGGAAGTAGACAAAACCAAAATGGGATTTATGCCCTCAGCGTTGCTTAAAAAACTATTTGTATCATTGGCTTTGTAGAAAGTGAAAGAATAGTTTTTCTTCTGTTCCTTCTTGTTCCAAGTACTACATGAAAAAAAAAAATTTAGAAACAAGTTAGTTTAATGTATTCCAGAAAGCTTAGATGGAAACAATACAACATGGGSCAGTTACTACTACAGTGATTTTCAAAACCTGCCAAAATCTGTCATGAAATTGAGCAGTTTAAGTCATTAGCAAGCTGAGCTAGCACTTTCTCCACACCACCACCCACCTACTCACTCACCTAGTTTGTGTCTCTGTTCAGTGAGAGTAAAGTGTAGCAGAAGAAAGAAGACAAAGAGATTAAAACTGGCCTGATACCAGTTACTCGACCAGATGTATCTTTTGGATTAGCCCTGTGGTGCAAATAGCCAAATTTATCATGGTGTTTTTTTCTCCCATGTGTTTGAAAACCTCTGTGACCAAAATACTTATTGCTGATCAACCCTGTAAGAGCCAGACATGCTGAATGGAGAGCTCTGAAAGCAGAGTCACTGGAGTGAAACAAGCAGGAGGGATTGCAGAACTGTGCCCAGAGAGATAAGCACAAATATTTTGGTTTTACGTCAAGAGCCATCTCTGTGAAATTCTTAAGTCAGTCTGATCTGTGTATCATACAGAGCCGATACAGTAGGTCTGAAAGAAGAAAAAAAGAAGAMAAAAAACATAGAAGAAAAAAAAAAGGGGAAGAGGAAAAAAACCTGCAAAAGAGTTTTTATTTTCTTTGATTTCATACCTGTGAGCTTGTGCTGTTTTACTCCAGTTCTTCACCCTCTGAACAGGGCCTGAGCTCCCAGTTCTTGAATCTGATATGAGAATGYCACCATATTTGGCTCTAAATTTGACTACAAGAAATCTTGAAATGACATTGCCAAATGTTGTCTGGCCACCTGTGGGTGAAACCCAGCAAACATCTAATCTGTGGCAGCTACATGAACCCAAAGAATAAAGCTTAATAGTGTTCCTCATTTTCCCTTGAGATCCTATAGCAAGCCTGACCTGTTTTCTGAATTTCTACCTTACTCTGTTTTATGCCTGGTTTTGCGGGTGTTTTGAATGTCTGCAGCTCTCATAACTCTGAAAAATTAGGTCTATATTTAAGTCCCTTAGAAAATACTCCTGCCACCTTTGTCTCTATCCTTCTAGAATCCTTGCAATGACCTGTAAAAAAAGAGCAGCAAATGAAAATAGTGTGGTTTTTGGTTTAGTTTGTTCTAGCAAGCAATTTTTGAATACATGGCACTGAGTTAGCATAGTAGCTTTCAAACTGTAAAAATGCATCTTCAGAAACACTTGATGGCAAAGAAAACCAGCTGTCTTAAATAATGCAGATTTTTATACATCTTGAAGCATTTAGTGCAAGTGAAAGAGCTGTCAGAAATATGCATCAGAAGACCTAGCTTTAGTTAAAATCCTTGCCTTCTAATTCTGGTTCTATTTGTTTTACAAGAATCTCTTTCTTCCCAGCTGTTACTTAGCAGGCCATGATGCTCCGGAGTGTGAATATCCGTCAATTACGCAGCATTAGTCAGCCCCTGAGCGAGCACACTGCAGATGATGAAAGCAAACAGGGAAGAATGAGGGACAGGGCTGCCTCCATTCACAGGCTTTACTTTTTGAAGCATGAAGCAGGTGAGATGGGACTGTAATTCTGGGCCGTGTTACTGTTCATGGAAGAGGAATGTCAAGGCTTCTCCTGTGTCCTTTTTTCCATTTCATGTGCGAAATCAAGAGCACTCTTCTGCTGCCTGCATTTATTTAGTAACCACTGATTTTTCAAGATCTTTTCAGAATCTGGAATCACCTTTTTACTGTAACCCACAGTCTATTGAATTAACAAGTAGTCTGAAGAAAGCAGGATACTGGTTACCCATAAAGTCTGTGTATTTTTCCTTCCCTCCATCAAATCCTTAAACCTGTGGATTTTTACTTTCTGTAATTGTTTTTTGGTTTGCATTCCTGATAAGCTGACATCCTAATGAACAGCTACATGAGATGATTTGTAGGCAAGGGCCATATGAACCAGTTAACCCAAGGCAAATAGAGCTGTCCTGATTTTTGACAAGCAGCAAAGCCATCATGTGACTTGAGTACAGCTTGGGGCTGTCCCAAAACATCCTTGGATGAGTCAGGGCCATGTTTCTTGGATGATCAAATGTCTTTATTTCAGTATGCAGTTTGTTTCTTTCACGGGCTTTCAAATGTACAGTTTGCTACTTTCTCAGGAGCTGCCATGGTACATTTTTCTGATCCATGTCAACACCTGCAGCATTGCCTCTTCCATCATGTAGCCAAAGTCTCAGCTAAGAGTCCCTGTGGCTGTCTCAACAGGACTTCTGCAGCTTTCAACCAAAAAGATTCAACTCAGTAGAGGAACAGCCAGAAAAAGCACAACTGATGCATTTACAAGTTTGTTTTTGGCAGTAGTCTCTTATCAAAAGTAAATTGTTATTTTTTGTTTTCTTGAAGCATTTGTAAGAGGGATGTTGTTCTCCCTACTCATGGACTGCAAGGGCCATCACAGCAGGCTGTTAAGAGGAAGAGAACTAGATCCTTTCATCAGAGAGGAAAACAGCAGCAAGGAAAAGAAAAATATTTGCCCAAAGTCACATAGGAGAGAACCTAAGCATCAACAATGAGATTGTTCTTATTGTATTTTCTTGGGCAAAGCAGGAGCTTGGGAGCTTTCCAGGTAACCTAGAGGTTTTTCTCCTGCCACAGATAAGTGCTTGGAGAAGGTCTGAAAATGATAGCAGATCATGTCAGGCACCATTTTGTATCAATGGCTTGATACTTTGAATTTTGAAAAACAATGATGTTTTTATGGGTTCTGTTTGCAAAAAAAGAAAACAAAAAAAATCAGGAGCTTGAATCACAGCGGGGAGAGCAAAGAGCTTGCAGCAATTGTTCTGAGAGGTCCAAATGGCCCATTCATTTCAGCAAGACATCTCAGCTGGCTAGTAATAGTAATTTAAATGTCAAACTTGTTAGCAGTTTCATTCCTAATGAAAGACCTGGCTTTACAGATAGCTTTACTGGATAACTTTCCAATAAAACCCTACTAATGGAATCAGAGTTAAACTAGCAAAAAAGTGCTAGGGCTAGCATAGTTTACAGTGGTTCAATGTGTGAAATGAGCTATACTGACAAAAGCACTTTTGGACAATATAACTGCTTCTACGGTATCCAGCAGATTTGTGGCAATGGATTAAAACTAAACAGTTGAAGGGGTTATAGCTCACAACTTTGATTTAGGTCCATTTCACTGCCTAGCAACATCTGTCAGGGAGGTGCAGAAGAACACCTGGGTCCTCTAGTCTTAATCTGTTGTCACAGATCTGTCAGAACACAAACTCTGGACTTTAGGCAGTGTCACAAGGATTTTTACAAATCATATGCACACCTATTTAACCAGTATAACTGATACAGCTTAAGTTTCTTACATAGTTTTATGCAAGGAGTCATCCACAGGTTTTTATTAAACGCTGGTACATGGACATGTCAGTGGCATGTTTGTTTGGTGTCAGAAGTGATATTACTTTTTCCTGAAGTTTCCTTTTATTACTAAATCAAGAAACCCAGGAGAGCTGCTGAGTACATTTGAGCTACACTATACCAACACAATGGTGATATGAATATTTGTGTAGTACAGTGCATGTGGCATCCCAAGAAAGCAAATAACACAACCCCTGCCTGTACTGGAGGGGCTTGAACACACATTGTCATTTAAATCCCACTCAGGTATTCTGATTATTTATCTAACATTGAATGGATATGCCTGAAACTCTGAGTTGAAATGCAGATGCAAAACCTGGGAGTAAAGCTGTCTTTTAGTTGCTTTTTTTTCTGGTTTGGTGAAAGTAGTTTGAAACACAGCATTTCTGAATTTGACTTTTCAGTGTGAATGCTAGGATTTGTGCATTCATAGAAACAAAAGAAATCTATTCTGTCATATTCCTCGCTGGGTTTGGCCTTTAAGCTACTTTCTACAAAAAGTAAACTTTCTGTCTTCCATTAGAAAAAGACATTTGGTGCATGCCTATACTTTATGGCTACAGTTGGAAGATTTTAACCCAGTTGCTAGTGTGTCCAGTGCCCTTATGCCTGTATGTAATATACCAACCTGAGTCTCTTTTTCCTCCTCTGTCTTGTGACACTGAATCTAAATAACCCCTCATTTAACCCTATTAATTGTTCCACTAACTGTGCATGTTCAGAGGTAATGCACGAATGCAGCAGCCTTAGGCTGCAACTGAAGGACCTCAGTACAGCCCTGCCTCTTTCCAAGTTTCTGCCAGTGTTGCTCCAGGGAGACCATTTAGAAATAAGGGCCAACATGCTCCAATAATGAAGAGCTGTGTCACTGATTAAATGACCAAGGCTGTATCATCAGGACGTCATCTTGTTTCTCCACAGAGGTGTAAGCAGCGGTCCTGGGCAAACAAGTCATTTCGCACAGAGATTCCACTGTCAAGAGAAGCTCTCATATATTACTCTTTGTTGTTCACCTTCAGGGAAGCATCTGTAATATTCCTCCATGTATGGTGAAATAATAGTTTCTGTAAGATGGCTTCTTACCTTCCATCAGAGCAGCATGTGGACAGAAGGAAACAGTGTGCTTTACCTGCTAATGCACAGGGCTGGGACTTGAGAGCTATAGATTCCCAAACTGCTGTTGTCACAGGCTTGGTAGGTGACCAACAGTGTAGCAGTAAATTGAACTCTTGTGCTGAGGAAAGGAGAGTACTACAAATGTCTACATGTTTTATAAAGTGTGTCTTTGGACATTGATTATATGTGTTGCAGTGTTAAGATGTTAGCTTTTATCAACAATGATAATAGAAAATGGATTCCTCGCTCTAGCAGCCACTGAATTGAAAAATAGGGGGTTTTTTTACAAATAGCATGATCTTAAGGCTAACCACCATGCTTTGTACAGGTTCCACAGAACACTGACATTTTATTTTTTTTTTTTTTGGTAAAGAATCAGTCATGCATGAATTACAAAATAYCTTTCTGAAACTGAATATATGTGGCTTTACTGTGCAAATGTTTGAAGTGCATGACTTCCATTAGGAAATTTGTTTAGTGGGATGAAATTCTAACTGTGTTAAAATCAGCAGGGCTTTTGCTATTTGTTCCAGCAGGGTATTAAATTTTCAAMTGAGAATAGTTTACCAGATAGGGTGCAACCTTCTCTGCTTTTTTGTGGTTTTAGACTTATGTCCAGGCAGAGTAGATGGAGCATAGATTTTTACTATGAGTTTGAAAAAGCTTTGCTAATTCCCCTAGCAATTATTGTGCATGAATTAGTGTTTATTCTCATTTAAGGGATAAGAAAATTGAATAAAACCCCCCCAGCTGTCCAAGATTGCAGAGAAGAAGTCATAAAACTGGGGAACAAAGCTCTGACTAATTGCAAGTTCTGGCTATCACAGTTTTTCTTAACTTGAGAACTGAAAGAAGGGATTCATGCCTTTCAGTGTCAAAAAGGTTAGGATCTGCCTGTAACCCTCAAAAGGCATGAACAGTGCATTGAAGCATGGTACACATCTTTCTCTAGAGCTGATTTTCTAGTTTGCATCTCTCCTTTTCATTCTGTCTTGACCCTGTATGCTGTTTCTCTGATGCCCATGACGCTGCTTTTAGAGCTCTTTTATGGATTTAAAGAGAACTGAAAAGCCTACAGCAACTTGTTTGGCAGTAGGCATAAGTGATGAATTTGAAAAGCAGAAAGGTTAGAAAACTATAATGGTGTATATAAGTAAAACTTATGAACTGTAGAGGGTTGTTTGCCCTCTGCTCTTGGAAGTGGGATAGAGCTGACTGTAAAATCAAAAGAATAGAAATTAAACTGTACTGAAAATGCATTGTTTCAAATCTGCTTTTAGCAGACGGATCAAAAAGCTTTTTTCATCAATTAGACCTCTTTTTTTAAAAGTGTCTCTGAAGTATCCATTTACACTCCAGCCTTCTAATGCATAATGCCTGCGTCTCAGAAGGTCACAGTTGCGTGGGGAGAGTGTTTTCATTTGTTACTTTGGGAGAGTTTGTAGCTCCTGCTATACTGACTCTTGTAGGAGGAGTAAGTATTTAGAAAGCTTCTAGAGCCAAGGCTTGGAAGCTCAAAGCAACTGCTGAGGTCTCCCAGTTTTCAGATTAGAACGATGCCCTGACTGCAGCCTCTGGATTTTCTGTTGGAATGTTATATGAGACTTTGTGCAAAGCAGAATCTTAAACAAAGCTTCTTCAGTTAGGATCTATTGTCTGCAAGGCTCATCAGTATTGAAACACTTTTTTGTTCATCGGTCTGCARCAAAATTTCCTGCTCATGGTACTGACTGTGGCTTTAGGAAGTGGTGCTGGAACTGCAGTTCTTGTAGAGAAAGATAGCTCAGCCCCTGAGAGTGGCATTAGGAGGCTTATGATGGAAATGTGCTCCTTACAGTAAGTTTACAWTTTTTTCCCACTTAGCAAATTGTAGGTTTCTGAGCCAAAAAGTGAGAAGAGAGAATTGCAAACCTATAACTCAGGGTAAATTAAAGCAGATCCATATGGTTAATCTGTCAGCTATTGCTTTGCCCTCCCATCTGGCAATAATCAATAAGAGGCATAACATAAATAAGCCACAGTGTATTTTGTGTGCCTGCATGTGTGCRCGCATGCATGTGTTCTGGACTTCTGTTCCATTCTGAAATCACATCTGCACTTTATTAGGAAGATCCTTGGACGAGATTGTTACCAGCACTCCACATTTGCAGCATCCCTCTGCTCCAGTGTGATAAATATTTAATGTGTTTGGCTGTGTGCATGCAGAGTAATAGGCTCTGCCAGAAATGCAGTCAAATCACTCAAGCCTACAGGGGCCACCACATGCAGGGGAACACGGTGCATGCGCACACACACAAACAGGATCACCCTCTGTCTGTCATTCAGTCTGTGGATTTAATGTTTATTATCATGGGCAACACTCTTATCCTATTTAATCCTGTCTAGATGGCTCTAGAATTTCACACAAACACCCAACTGAGAAAATGTAATCCAATAGTACTTTGTTTCAGGGAGCTGTTGAACACAGATGTAGTAGAAAGTTCTGTTTTTGCTATTAATTTTTCCCCATGCATCATGCTGATTACCTTTTCCTTCTGTAGCTATCCTTGCTCCCTTATATGCTCTTGCTGCAGCAACAGAGCTTTCTGGTTTAGAAAGGTAATTAAGTAAAATAGTATCTTCTGAACATAAATGCACAGCAACAGGGATCACTGTGCATTTAACTTTAATCACTTCATCAGCTTAAGAAAAGACTACTAAAAWTTGTAGAGAAGGTGTAATATTCCTTTTGAATCTCTGTCGTGGAATTGTTCCAGACATTTGAGTTAATACATGACTGCATCCATAAATAATACATTTTTTAAGGCAGCATATTAGGAATAGCTGAGCTGGGTAGTGATGAATTTGTGGTGAGCTAAGCAAGTTGTCCAAGGRAGAACAGAGAACTAAATTAAAATAACCTTTACTTCTCTCCTCCTCTCACACCTGCRTGCCATACTCCATAGAAATAATCATTATTATGTTTGACAATAGAGCACACATTATGTCAGGTATTTGCTTGACAGAGAATAAAGAAAAGTGTGTTGCTGTAAGGCAATTGAATATACATTGCAAAACATGATAGATTTGAAGGTCAGTGGATCCAGCACTCAATCTACCAAACAATCTACCCAGCTTGACTTATCTGTCAATATTTAGACCTAGTCAGTATTTTCTTTTATAAAGGAACGTTGGTACTTAAAAAAGATCAAAAATAAATTAGTTTCMCTTGCAGAACAAAAATATTTGCCAAAAAATCATATGTTCTGATTCTGTGCTGAAATGTTAATTCACTTCATATCCTGATATCCTGGTATGGATACTTGACTATGGACTAAGATCCCTCCAACTTTATATTATTTTAATACAAAAATCAGAAAAAGAGTAATTTTTTTTCATAACCAAACTCTTTGCTCTACTTTATAATGGAGCAGCAGAAAAAAAAATAAAAATCAAGAAATAAAAATATAAAAACTTTAGGGCCTAAGCATTCTGCTTCACTAAAATGCTTCTAGCATTCACATCATAGGAATTTATGACCAATTAGCTATTATTAGCAATATTTTAAACAATTATGTACTGTCCAAGCCGTATCTACTGYACCCTATGGTTTAGTAAACAGGCAAGCCTTGGCTACCCTCATCTTTCTAATCCAGATGGGAAAAAGGCTGCTCATGGGGATTACATTATCAAGCTACCAGAAGACAAAGCTTATTTTCCCCAGGTTTTTTTTTAAATGAAGAGCAGAACATACTTTGAGTTGGCACACACCCCCTCCTGCCCCCTGCATCYCCAAACCATACACTCTCCTATTTAGCTCTTTTCAGGCACTGGCTGTGAACAAAGGAAATGTAAAGGTGGGAAAGGGAATGAGCAAAAAGAAGAAGTGTGTTGTTGGACACCAAAAGTGATTGTCAGGAATAGCTGCCCTGGGTTTGTGGTGAATGCTGTGAGTTGACTCACCACAGTGAGGCCTGAGGTGTGCTTGGTGAAGCACTCCAGTTGTCATTGTTTTCTTCAGTGCAAAGAGGAGGGATGACACAATAAAGCTGCAACAGGAGAGGCATTCAATGGMTGCAGAAGAAAAACATGCATTGTTGAGCTCTGAGTGTAAGTTAGTGTGCAYAGATTAAATGCAGTATAGGAATTATTGATTTGTAACTTGAAATGGAAAAGAAGTACATTTCCTAACTGCTCTTACTTTGGTATGGTCAGTGACCAGGGTAATAATGGATCTCTATCTTTACATAAAAGCCCCTTTTCTTAAAATAAACAATGAAATGGTGCCCTTCTTCCCCTCCCTGTAGCACACACAGAGAAAATAAAGCTTAAAACTT
>JACDOX010000098.1:2379955-2444119 GCA_014549065.1 Cardinalis cardinalis | reverse complement strand
TTTTTTTTTTTTTTTTTTTTGAATGTAGAATTTGAAAGATGTCCTTTTTTTTTTTTTTTTTTGAATGTAGAATTTGAAAGATGTCCTGGTAGCTCCTTTGTGTAAGTTTTTGTCTGCTAAAACATTTATAAAGTCCTGCCACTTTGARCTTGATAGGAAGAATTCTATTAGCCTACAGTACATGCTAATGCAGAGAGAGAGAACAAGAGTTAATTCATGTTTAGATGCCTTATTGATCTGGCACAATTTGAGAAAGAAAACCCAGTTAACTATCTATTCATATCACACTTATATCTATCCATCCCAGGAAGCAGCATCCTGTGAATTTTATGATTCACTTCTGAGCTGCAAAAAATTACAATTTATTGCTATTATTATTGTTATTATTATTATAATATTTCAATTTTAAGGGCTGAAAACACTAAACTTGTACTCCCTTGAACATCAACTATCATCAGACCCTGAGATGCATGTGATGGTACCTAAAATGAATTTCAAACCTATAAAAATTTTCCATGGTTGGCTACTCAACAACATATGCCTTAAGATTTTTCCTTTCTCTTACAGGTTTCTTGTAAACTTGTACTCTACTTCATGCATAAAATACACTGAAAACCTCAAAGAACTTAATCTGCCAGCTAAGCACGTTCCAGGAAGTTTTTTATAAAAACCAGTAACTATTTGTTACTCGGTATCTAAAATAGCTACAAAGTATGCAGTCATTTCGTGTAGCAGGAACACAAGGACTGCGGAGCCTAAACCCATTAGCTTTGAGTGTGTTAATTACTTTCTGATTTAAAGTGGTACTCCTCCACTAAGGTTGAGGATTCAGCAATTTCTCTTAGAACTACAGTCATAAAATATTCACTCTGATGATGTAACAAGAAGAAAAGGTCTTAGAGGTTTATGTCTGTGGTGCAATAACTTTAAAAGACCTGAGGAATATTCTGTGATAGGCAAGTATTGCTGTTATTCAGCATCATGTGTCTTTATCAAGATAATCATTGCAGGTGATTTTCCTCCTCCAACAGTAATATGTTCCAGATGTTGGGTTAGTTTAAATAAATGGCAGGTTTAAATTTGATATTAATTTGCTCTGTTATATGATTAAACATTATATGTATTCCAACCTTTTAAAAAAAGCCATAGATWATGAACAAATCAAAGGGAAGCACAGTTTTGAGATTCTCATGCTACCTGTATATTCTATAGTGAATTGAATATTTACATATAAAAGATAACTGATAATTGTTAAAAGATGTATTGTTTTCATTACCCTGGGTTAGTATAATACAAAGCATGTCCTACAAGGATGTTCCACCTGAACACAAGGAAGAACTTCACTGTGTGGGTGACTAAGCACTGGAACAAGTTGCCCAGAGGGGTTGTGGAGTCTCCCTGACTGGAGATATTCAAGAACTGTCTGGATACAATTCTGYGCAGGATGACYCTSCTTGAGCAGGGAGGTTGGACCAGATGAGCACTGTGATCCTTTCCAACCTGACCCACTCTGTGGTTCTGGATGGCTTCATTCTCTATTAAGCAGGRTGGATGGGGTCTCAGGAAACACCTTGTAGCAGCACTCAGAGCTCCTGCAGCGGGAATGTGTCTCTGGGCCACTTCACCTCTGCTATATATATGGGTACTTGTGGCAAAATATCCCCACTACCAAATTATTCCATTCAATTTTCTTGGATATTTATGAACTTTCTTTTAAATGGGGGAAAAAAACCCCAAAACAAAAGAGAGTTCCATGAAGATTTAATTCCCTTATAAATTCTTGAACTGCACTGCAATGCCATTCCTGTAAAATCTCCGTACTATGGGGCTAAAATTATGGAATTGTGATAATGCTGGTAATATTATTCATACACTTAGTGCGAAGAACTCTACCATTGTCCCTGCCAGTCATATGCAGGACAGAAAATGGACTCCCTGAGATCAGCTTGCTTTGTCATGACAGAGACACAGACCTTCTGAACGGTATTAAAACTAAAATAATATTTTGAACGGTATTAAAACTAAAATATTTTCTGAAGTGGAAATCTTCACTGTGACTAGACATCACACTTTACACAGCATCCTACCTCACTGTTTTTCTCTCCTTTGCTGCCTAAAAATGTTCAAGATTATGTTATTTTTTTCTCCTGAAATTAAATGGCAGAATAGGAGATCTCTTAGGGCATGCAGCATTCTGGGAAGTACATGCATTTAGAGAATATTAATTTTGCCCCTAAGGGAAAGGGGTCTCCATCTGCTCAAATCTTTCATTGCTTAGCCTGTGAAAGGCTCTACATTAATTTTCAGTGAATTCTTAATCTCCATAGGAATGGTTACTGTGCTGACATTGCAAGCTAGTGTCACCATTTGAAATTCCAATTATCACTGACTTCTTTATGAATCTGTTTGCTTATGCTTACTTTCTGACATATCCTTACTAATTTTACATCTTGAGATATGCTTTAATTAGGTTCAGTCAGCTTGGAAATGAACTGTGAGCTTACTGGAGCTTTGCCAACACGCAGTATGATTTTATGCTGCTTGATCTATTTAGATGTCTTATGTATGTTGGTTCACAAAGGCTGGGTGATCTAGCTGTACTGGAGTCAACAGTAGCAGTGAGAAATTTTGTTTTGTATGTCATGGCTTCTGTGCTGGTTTTGGCTGAGGCAGAGTTAATTTTCTTTACAGTAGCCGGTATGGGGTCCTGCTTTGGTATTGTGCTGAAAACAGCATTGATGACACAGGGATGTTTTGTTATTTCTGAGAAGTGTTTACACAGAGCCAAGGCCTTTTCTGCTCCTCACCCTGCCAGCAAGGAGGCTGGGGATGCACAAGAAATTGGAAGAGAGGACACTCTCACCCCAGGGACATTCCATACTGGATGGCATCATGCTCTGTATAAAGGTCTGGTGGAAGTACGTATATAGTGTATAGGCCTTGTGGAAGAAGGGCAGGGAGGGTGTTCAGAGTGAAGGCATTTGTATTCCCGAGCCACCTCCATGTGCGATGAAGACCTGCTTTCCTGGGAAAGGCTGAATACTCGACTGTTCATGGGAAGCAGTGAATGAACTCCCGGTTTTGCTTTGCTTCAGTGCATGGTTCTGCTTTCCCTATTAAACTTTCTCTATCTTAAGCCATGATTTTTTTCACTTTTACTCTTCCTATTCTCTCCCCCATCCACCTAGGGGGAGTAAGTGCCTATGTGGGGCTTAATTGTCAGGTACAGTTAAATCACGACAACTTCATATGAAGGAATCCAGGCAATGTAAACTCTCTCATTTGGTAAACATGAGGAATAGAGCATTCTAAGGTTGTTCAAGGTCTCCTACACATCCAAATGRAAAGAGGATCCTCTGGCTTCCTAGCAACTTGAGTCAGCTAGTTAGAATTAGCTTGAACTGACAACAGTAATTTCTGTAGGAACTCTCAAGCAGCTCTTTTCTATCCTAAAGCATGATTTCTGAAACATTAGGGTATGTTTAGTTACTTCAGGTTACCTTACACCCATAGCTAGTTTAGGAATTCGCCTCTCCAAAGTGTTTCATGATGGTCTGTAACAGTCTCATCTGAATAAGGCGCTTTTTTACTCTTCTTYATTTTGAGAGATATATTTATATCCATTAAATCCAAAGACAATCTGTTGTATGATGGATAGCTATAGAAATGTTCTTTGAAAAATCCCCATCAGACAAAGGTCTGATGATCATATGTAAATTGTTTGWCACTTGCTAGTTGTTCCTAAGTACCCAAGATCAGCTTCATGCACAACAGTAGGAATGTGATTTCCTATAATTCCAYTTCAAATAAAGTGGTTGGATGCTATCTATGAGAAGCTTTCAGATCTCATACCTTATCTCAGTTAGGTACCAGAGGCTTCTGAGGGCAAAATGCAAGTATGGTGCTTCAYTGGGAACTTTAGTTTCTGTTGGGAAGGTCTGATTTAGCACTATACTGTGTCTGAAATGATTGCTTGTAATCATCAGATCTGTTAAACAGGAGCTGACAGATTGACAGATAAATGGTTCTAAAAAATGTTGATGCTATTTTGTTATGTGCAGTAAAGAGAGAAAAATTGAAGAATAAGGAAAAAAATCAGTCAGCAAAATCGTAAGTGAGAGAGAAGCCTGGCAAAGGTTATATCATGTTATTAAGGAGAGGAATAAGATGAGAGGATATGATCTGTTCTGCAGGAAAGAGAAAATAGGCTCCCCATYCAGAAATTTTGCCTACTGCTGGTTCTCTGCAGGTGAGCAACTTCTCTATTTAAGTTGGCTGCTGCRAGCAGTTTTTCCGTCCTTACCTCTTTAATGCATCCAATGTCCCGCTTTCTGTCTTCATCACATCATGCTGGCCCCTTTGCTGCAGGATGCACCCCTTTCTCATTGTGGGGCTCATTGTTAGTTAAGAGCAGAGCAGCTGTCCTGCAAGGGCAGGGAACTGAGTCAGTAGCTGCCAAAGGGCACAGAGCAGCAGTGATCCAGACACCACTCACCAGTCCCCTCTTGCATTCTGTCGGTAAGRGGAAGGCAGCTGCTCTGTTGCCTCATATTAGGTGTTTTTTGCACTACATCCCAGGGTTTATGGATCCATCTCACTAACCTCTAACATCTTATTGACACTGGCTTGTGATGATGTCCTCCCACCTACTGCCCAAAGAAGAGAAAAGAGAAAGGTAGATAAGATTAAACACGGTGCAGAACAAGGCAGACTAAATTGTCTTTGTYCTCTGTTATAGACATAAACCCTGGAAAACTGCAAGCTTTTCAGAGAGAATATCCAAAACCAATTCAATACATTCTGGATCTCTGGTTTGAGTTAATACAGCTAATCCAGGAGTTGCAGGCCACTTTGTTACAACTATATTGCCAGTTCAGATACTGCTGCAGTAAAGCGCAAGAGTGACCCAGCCAGCTCCAGTGTGGGCACGTCAGGGACCAGTATCTGATTATATCTGATAACCCAGAGCAGAGGGCAAACACAGAAAACTATTTGCTTCCTTTTCCAGTACACAAACTGAGTGGCATTAGATTCAGCTATCAGGTGGCAAGATCAAACCTAAAAAAACCAAAGACAATTCATTAGAAAACATACAATAAATAAAACTGTGTAACCTATGCTGTGGGCATGACAAACCTGCATGYAGCACTAAAATTTGGAAATGTGTGTTTTGTGGTAGAGATGCACACTGTAGCCTTTTACAGCAGATAACTGTATTGGCTCAGAAATTCTCTGGTCTACAATAACAACCTGGTAAATATTTAGGGCATTGCTACATGCTTGCCCTGTTCCTTGATTCTTTTTCAGGCATCCATATTTGACTGCTCTTGGTATAAGTGGAATAAGATAATGTGCTGGATGACATTTTATGTATGTAGGATGAGCACAAGCTGGGAAAACCTGTCCTTTATGGGCAAGGAGGCAGAGATCAGAGGCACTCGAGCTGTACTGGGGCAGCAACTAGAGTTTGTAGCAATATTCTGGTGAGTACAAGATTTCTAGAGAAAACAGTGTGGGATGAAAAGAGAACTAGGGGCCTTAGATTATAGCCATGGGCTGTTAGTCTGGGAAAAAAAAAACAAAAAAACCCTGAACAAGGCCCTGTAGCTYCAAGTCTCTAGACAGATGAAAAAAATGAGGCCTGAAGGCTACTGCAGTGATGTAGGAAATATCAATAAATGATATGGCTGCCTGGAATTATACTAGCATTTTATATGACACACTAAASTGCTCAGTTGGGACCTGAAAGCTGTCACCTGACTGGGGGACTTTAACTAGYGAAATTGCAGAGGAGGACTGAGAATGATTTTTTGAAGAATACTTTATTTTTAGAAATCCCTGCAACTGAAGTTTCATGAATATTATAYGCAGCATTACTCTCAAGAATAGGCCACAAGTGAAATGACCAATGGTTTACACGAGAGAGTCATAATTCACCAATGCACTCTATTCCTGATGAGGTTAGCTCTCTTGCTACTMAGATGGCCATTTTTAAGGTCAGGCTGCTCTGTGGGAAAGGCAGTGTGCAGACAGCACGTGTGCTGTACTAGAAACAGGGGGCTGGGACGCTTGCTCCAAACACCCCTAGACAAGAACTCTCCTTTAACAGGGCACTGTCTRTTCTGCCCATCCCTGTCTAGACTTGCCTAGCTCTTTCCCTGCCACACCCTGTGATTCAGGASCATATTTCAGACCCCTGGGGACAAYAGCTCCTGCCCCAGTGACCCCAGAGCAGGGACAGCCTCCAGCCCCCCAGAGCCCTGCCCYGCCTGGCCATGGGCTCCACCGAGATGGGCCAAGCCGCGGGCCTACAGCCCAGCCTGACCACAGAACATCCCAATCCCTCTTGCAGCGTGTTTTTTAATTGTAATGCATTTCCAGCAGTCAGTTTTATGATCTTTCCTATTTTGTATTGTTATAGCATATTTTGTTATTGACGGATTGCTCCTTTTCCACCTGTGTTATTGGTTTTGCCCCAGCCGTCCATCTCTCCAAAGATCTGCCCCTCYGTTCCCKGTTCCTCCTCCTATTAAATGTCAATCCTTCCCCAAGCCTGCCCCTTTCTCTGGAAACTTCTSTATCAATTTTGTATCCTTCGAAACCCCACTGGTTTGTTTAAGTTATYCTCCTCCCCTGCAGYCTCCTATTGGTTTAAACATTRYATTCCCCGCCTTGTGTTCCACCCYCATTTTCTCCYAAKTGGTCAAAGATTGTATCCTCCCCTGRGACCTCCTCCCTCYTATAATCTGAKGTAYGCTGTKGRGTCTGTTCTTKCTGTCGCTGGACCTCTGGGWGTGAAGTTYTTYGGAAGCCRTACRGAATTCCTCTCGCTGCTCSTTGTCGCTGCCCTCGGCACAGKCTGCAGCCCACCTGAGCCGCAGAGCCGCCGAGCCCGCAGCTGCGCCCCGGACTGGGCAGCTCTCTGGGGCAGCCCGCCCGTGCTGTCGGTGTCGGGAGCTGGTCGGGCAGAAGAAATCCAGCCCCGCGGCAAATCCCCRTGGAAGTTCCTGCGGCTGGGGCTGCCTTGGAGCCTCCTGGTGCCAGCTGGTCAAAGGGAGTGATCCTGCTTGATCCTCAGCTCTGCTGAGGGCAAATTTGCAGTGCCGTGTCCAGTTCTGGGTTCCTGAGTACGAGAGAGACGGAGCTCCTGGAGCAGGTCCAGTGGAGAGCTGCTAAATTGGCCAAGGGTCTGGAGAGCCTCTCTTATGAGGGCAGGCTGAGGGAGGTGGGCCTGTTCAGCCTCYAGAATGTGTATGTATGAAAATGTAAAGGGACTCTGTCAAGACACGGGCTCCGCTGGGTGATGCCAAGCATAGGACAGGAGGCAACAGGCAGMAACTGATGCACGGGAGGTTCCACCTGAACATGAGGAAGACTTCATGGTGAGGGGACTGACCACTGAAACAGATTGCTCAGRTTGTGGGCTCCCCCTCAATGGAGATACTTCAGAACTGTCTGCTTGCAATTCCATGCAGTGTGCYCTGGAATGACCMTGCTTGAACAGGGAAGTTGAATCAGAAGTGWCACTGTGGTCTGTTCTAACCTGAACCATTCTGTAATTCTTCATTCTGTGATTCTGTGAATGCAGACTTAATAAAGGATAAACCTCTGTAAGTGTGGTCACACCCCTTAGTGTTTCTGTCTGATGTTCTGAAACAAATAAACAGCTATTAAAACATCCTGGAGGAAGGACTTGAGAAGAAAATATATCCAAAGGGTTTTGGAATCCTCAAAACCAAATGCYTCAAAACCAAAACCATTGAGATCATTCTTATTACTAGAGCCTAATTGCAACATCACRTTTTGCTCTGGGCAGTAAATTCACTGTTGCTACAAAATGATTAACAGTCTCACCATCTGTTACAGGTGTAATGATAATTGACAGTTTTATTCATATCTAACATTGACATAATCTGTCTTTACATTCTCATATGTGCCATTTAATCTGATATTTTTCTGAGCAATAACAATATATACAATTACAAAAAATACATATTTACTGATTAAACCTACTCCTTATTTTCTTGGGTTTTTTTCTTAGTTATTACCCTCAATCATGACATAAAAAGTYTAAAAATTCTCTAAAATTTGACACTGGAAAGGAAAATATTGCACTAATTTTTAAAGATTTGTTGTTCCAAAGCCATGTCACATAGACTGAGATCAAAAGTCTGTTTAGCTTGCTGTTTCCTATTCTGATGATGGCTCATAGATGGTGCTTAGAGGGAGGTTGAGAATCAGGGCAGGCGCAGAACAATGCTCCTTTGGAACCTCCCAGTTTAAGGCATTTAACAGGGCAGACTTTCTGAGCCAGGGGCTGTTATTTGTCCACTATATTTAAAAGCCTCTAGTGGACCTGTCTTCTGTGATTTTTGTCTAGTTCTTTTTTGACTTTTGCCCTCAACAGCTTACTGTGTCAATGAGTTGGACAGATTATTATATAGTGTGGTTTTAAATTTAAAATCTTGTCTGGMAATTTCATTGCATACCCTCCAGTTCCTGAATTATGGTGAAATACTGAATTTTCTTTTTCTCATTTTCTATGCCCGCCATCTGAATCACTGGCAAGCAAGGATTCTTCTAGGATTTGAATGAGAACTACAATGTAACTAAACAAGAAGAACATTCAATTTTATTTGTTATAAAAAACCATTTGCAAAAATCACTGTTCTCAGCAACCATGGTGAAACGATCTTCTGTCCTGTGATACAATTCTAAAGTCATGATGGAGTGAGAACTCAAATGCCTCAAACACTTGACTGCTGGGAAAAGAATAGTGATGATGGCTTAAATTTATTTACTAAAAAATTTCTAACACAAGTTCTGTGCAGATAAGCTACTTTAAGTGCATGAAAAGATGAAAATGACGAAGGGACTCATCCTTTAGGGTAGTTTGGCCCCTTTAATGTTTATGAAAACAATTTCTTTTCTTAATGTTATTTTTTGGCTTSTTAATTCTCTCTTGTTTAGATGCTGAGCTACAACTTCTCCAGTTTCTGAAGAACACAGTTATTTTTCTACTTGGGGTTTGCTCAAAAGCAGGCTTTGGAAGTGAAGTTCAAATTAAGCTGTCAAAGGTGACTTAATCACATTATCTTGCTTGTCTTTAATAGATGAGATTGCAGGTGTGGTAACTTAAGGGTCAAAACTTAAAACTCAGTCCTCATACAAAAAGCTTGATTAAAAAATAGTTTCAATTTACTATGGAAGTTAGGAAACCTTTACAAGGTCACTTTAAAGAAATAGCAAGAGGTCATACAGGAGAGGCTTGCCCACTTATCTCATAGTGACTCATCATTGTTAATGAGATATGAAAAGAGCCAGGGAATTAGAAGGCGTAACCAAGTATTTCAGTGCCGCTAAAGTACTATGTCTGCCTATACCTGCAGAAATTCTGTCTGTGGCCTCTGAAAGTAAGGTTGCTAGTTTTGAGCAACCTGTCCCGATTATCATCTATTAATTGATAGGTCACTTTTCCATCAGGTTAGAAAACCATTGCTTTAATTTAATTCCTTTCTGGGTGTAACTATCTGTGGTCCTTTATCAACATTACAGAGAGCCGGCTTGTGCTTGAATCCTGGTAATTTCAAAGTTTTGCTTTTTTTGTTTGTTTTGCTGTGTCTTGTCCCAGGTGGTCAAATTCCTTCCTACATGCTGTTAAAAAACTGTAATCCTTTTAAGATTACTGTCAAACACAATGAAAAAAAGAAGCTGATAGACCAAAATATGAAGATGGGTGGAAAAGAAATAACAATGTTACACACAGGTTAAGTAGGCAATGTAGGCCATGCTTGGGCAACATTCTGATTTATTGACAGCAATCGATGTTTCATTTTTGAGAGAGGTATTTTGATACCAACATTTCATTCTATGCTTTATGAGGGGAAACAAACACGGTAAATGTCACAATTACTTGGATCAAATAATGACTTGCCATTCTGATTCCCAGGTAATGTCTTAGYACTTTTTGTGTGATTTTAAGGACAGATTGAACCTGTTAGGCAGGGGGCTAAAACCAGGACTTGCTGGACTTCTATGCAATAGAGACCTTAACTTCTGCTCAAACTTTGGCATATTGATTTGCTCATTTCTTCCTCAATTAATGATTTTTGGAGCCTTGAATTTCTGATAAATACTTTCTGAAAATGTTTTAAAGTCTTTTTACATTTAGTATTACTGATTCTGATTTAAAAGATGATTTTTTTTTCCTGGGTTTGCAAATTAGTCATGACTCAGCAACAGAATTATACCTGTTAGGGGTATTAGTAACATGATAGTTTGACAATAAAACTGAATTAAAATAACATAAAAATAAAAGTTAATAACCACTACCCACATATCTATTTTTAGCAAAACCAGGTTAGTTAACTTGTTTGCTCATAATTCCCCTTCTGTGCTAAAGTGGTGGCACAAGCTGTCACAATGCAACAATTTCTTACAAGAATTTATATACTTCAGGACAATGTCTTAATGCATAGATRAATGTAATACAATTTAGTTATTTAAACATGAATTAAGTCTCTTTTGAATTCTTCAAGTGCATTTTTCAAAGCTGAGGCCTTTACTTTTGTAAGGCAGACATAAAACCCTGGGTCCATTTCCTCTGAATATTTAATATTTRTAACACAGCTTTGTTATCAGGTCTGTGTACTTTGGCATTTTTAGTTCTTAAAATTGAATAAAATACATAAAATAGTTAAACATTTCTTCATCTATCTGTTTTTTAAGACATTATGTACGTGTCCATCAAATGGATGATGAAGTCAAGAGTGGGATTTCAGTACCCATTAATGAACCTTGAACTACTGGTGAAGGTCACTGGGTTAAATCTGTTCATTTTCTAAATTGGAGTAATCCATCATGTGGAAAAATACACTGAGCTTCTAAATGAACAGGAATCATGATCATACATAATTTTTGTTTGGTTTATCTTTTATTTTTGGTCACAGTTTTACTCATTCTGTGCTTATTTGGCTAGCTACTGTTTCTTCTCCTTATAACTCCTACATGTTGTGTTTCATAGGCTGGGAATCCTGACAGTCTCACAGTCTTGTTCTTGCTAAGASAGTAGAAGAGTTAGGAACTTTGCAGGAATGCAAAATTAACAGAGCAGMGCAACAAGGCTAATAGGGAAAARCAGCAGGAGTAAATAGAGAAAGAAWATCYCCACAGGTGTAATGCAGTAATGTGTGCTGGTCTGTACTGATCTTGTGCYCCTAGAATCGAGCATTGTGATGTGTTACAGTATTGCTGCATGTGATAATGGTAGTCTCAGCAAGATCAGAGGCATCTACATCCTTTGGTACAATGAGTTTGGAATATTTTGCATCCTTTATCCTTTCCACAGAACTGTGATCCATGTTATAAAATGTCCACAGTTTTGCGTGTGTTTTCCTCCTGTGCCCATAAAATCCCAGCCATGAATCATCTAAGGACTTACGTTTTACTAATGCCTGAGTCTGCACCATATCTGAAATAATGACTACGAAATGTCTTYGGTAGTCAGTGCCCATTCAGAGATYGAGTAGTTTTAAAATTTTTGAGAGACAATATTGGAGGCCATTTAATGCCTTTGGATCCCATAACTCTGACGTGTCCTGTTAATTTCCTTAATGACTTAAATGTCTCCMTGCTGTCTTCAATGTTTTCTGACATTGTTAAAATAATTATTAAAATAATTATTTAATTGTTAAAATTAATTGTTAAAATAATTAKTATTTTACACCACAGAGAGTCTCCTACTGTCAAACTAGAGAGAGAGGGCAAAATAAGGCTCAAAGGTTTGCTGTTTTCTAGAGATGTCATTCTACTTCTGTGTGACTATATCAATATACACCAGGGAGAGATGTGTTGTTTGTCATCAGTGTCAGAAATCATAAGGAATGCTCACTCAATTGTTTTTCAGGAGAGTATTTTACTGAAATAGATCTTAAAGGAGAGGTCTGTGGCCTTGCTGGAGAACTTAGATTGTATTCAAAGCTGAGTGCCAGATTCTTGCCTGAGAGCTTTTTTGTAATGATGAATCTGTTCGTGATACCAAGCATGAGGAGAAGCTTGTAGATGGGAGGAACAGCTCTGTTCCTCTGAGGACACCATCTCAGGCCCAAAGAATTTCTCTGCATAGGCAGTTTTTTGTACTGAATTTTAAAAACATCGTCTTATGAATCCGGAACTGGTCCAGCCTATGCTAAAATCTGAGTTTAATTAAGTGTATACATTAACTTAATCAAAACTATGAGTAACCTTACAAGTAACTAAATTTTTCTGATGGTTTTGTTGTAACACAGACCTTTTAACATRATTTCATTCAAACAGGAGGAGGAAAATGTGAAAATACTGTATAAAGCAAAATAACTTCAGTAATAGACCAAGAAAAGCCTAATTTTTAATATAGCTTAAAAAGCTGTCTGCAACTATTATTTTGGTTTAAGGCATTTTTATGTATAGGAAGATACAAAATTAAAAAAAGTGTGTGGTGTTCCCATGATCCCATGAAATGCCACAATGGAAGTATGAAGAGGAACTTTYTTCAACCGCTGTAGGGCACAATCATATTTTTTATTTAGTAGGCAGGAACAAGCTGATGTTTAACAATCAGAAATAGCTAAATGCATCTTCTGAGCTAGAMTGAACTTTCACCCTATGCCAGAAATAAAGTCCAGAAATTCACTCTTGCTCTTCTGACTGTGCTGTGTTGGATACTTCTTCAGTATTCAGATGACTAAATGGATGTCAGAAACAAAACATACTTACACAGAGGGAAAATAAAATGGGTTTTCTCTATTGGTTTTTTTCAATTAATCACCTCACTGCCCTGCACAGTATCCCCTGAATAACTCATAAGATTACAACTAACAAGGTACTTTTTGTAACAGCATAAATAAAAATTTGAGGTGGGGAATTGAGGTGCATTCTCAACTTCATTTTTGTAGAATTTTATTTATCTCTTGCAAATAAAGCTAAAACCTATCTGTTTTTATTCATATTCATTTTCAAGATAAAGGACAGAATTTTTTTTCCAATTATATTAGTAGGAAGTTATTGCAAGTGAGAGTTGAGGTATAGCAGTGAGAACATCGTATTTCTTTAAGTGAGCTGTTTTGTTTTTTTTTAATTATGTTCTATATGTCATTATTTAGTAAGAAACTCGTGGGAACAGTGATCAGCCAGTCCAAGGCTTAGTGAGGAATTATGGCTCTGGGACAAAAATATTCAGGATTTTAGGCTGCATGGCTTAGTGGCTAGATTTGAAAAATACTTAGAGGCAGAAAAATGCAAGTAGCCYCTTTAATCCCTAATTGAAATAAACTGAAATAGACTCCCAGGGATATTTGAAAACTCCCATAGGTGCCATTGCCTTGACTAGAATGACCTAAATGGTTGAGTTCTTTTTCAGAGTTAGGCAGTTCACAGTCCCACCACTTGGCCCACTTTTTCCTAGATATGTAGCAAAATTGCTTAAGGTATAGTTGAGCCACTTTGAAGAATAATGTGCTTTTATGTAAAACTCATGGGCTGTGTTTGGTAGAGCTTGTGTTCAGAGAGACTGGATTATCTTCAGAAGTGTAGGACTTAGTTCAAGAGCAGATCATGTTTATGGATTTTCTCACCAGGAAATCGAAAGAAAAGAGACCTGGAAAACAGGGAATACTATTTTATCAGCTCTAAATGCTCAAGTATGGCATTCTCATAAGCTCATAATGAGTTTTTAGATGGGACCTTCAAGAAGCAAAGATAATAAAAGCCTGTGTAGCATGTACATTAATGAAACTGCCAGACTGCAAGCTGATAATACGCTGCATGATACCTTATCAATTATTAGTCTTAAGGCATTATTTCACTTTATACAACAGGTTTGTCCACGGTCATTGTAAGCTGTGTGAGGATACAACTGAATTAGTAATGGAATTGCTATAAACTGGATCAAATYTGAGACAGTTGGAACTGGTTAATTTAGTCAAATAATTAAAAGTGAAGTGTTGTTACTGCCTCAGTTCCCTTGGGGTATTTTATTTCTGTTTACAGAGTAAATAGTCTGACTTCAGTAGGTATTGTCTCCAGGCAGAAACCAGGCTATACTGTGCAAACAGTGAGCTGCCAAATAGTTGGTATCAGAGAACCAACCGCACCAGGCATGCAGGACACATTTGTTGGAATGTACCTTTGGAATTGGATTCCTCATGGAGCACTTTGCACGTGGCTTGTTTAGACTGAAAGTGTGATTGCACAGCTACACAATGACTTGGCYGGTCATTTTAAGGACACATGAGAGAGATTTAGGCTTTTCTACTTTTTTGGCCAAAATAGTCTGATTAGAGAAACATTAAAAACCTTTCACTTGGAAATGCTATGACAATCCTGCCTATTCTGAAATGTTTTCCACAGAAGAAATGTGTATTGGTAGTCTGAAAGGCAGATATTTGGTACTAGTATATGGGGAGAATGCAGCTCTCTAGTCTATAGRAAGGAAAGAAATAGCTAAGAAATTCACACGTCTTCACTGCTGTTTTTTTTTTAAATTAATAATACCTTGAATTAGCCTAGTTCCTTTATTCATGTGAGAGGGAAAAACAGAATTTGATAATGCTGCTGATTTTCAGCATAGTGGAGGTCAGCAGAGCACAACCAACCCAAGGATGAGTTCAATCATTGTGTCCCTTCAAATACCCTGGGACAGTGAAAATGCAAAAGGTCGTACAGATATTTGTGAAGGAACCCTGTTAGAAGAAAGATGACAGGGAAAGTAATAAAGGGTCATTCCTCAACAGTGACTGGAAGAGTTCTCAATATTTTCTTTGTTGAATTTCTTCAGAATACTGAAAAGCAAATAGAAATCCTTTTTTCAAAGTCAGGTTTTAGGTAAAATGTTTAAACAGTGAGTTTTATTTTCTTCAGAGTAGGTCACCAATTCATTGTTTAAATGGGACAATAACTAAATATTCAGCACAGAAGACAGTACATGGGAGGAACACAGGCACATTTACAATAGAGACCTATGAGAAGCAGTCATGAAATTTCAAGATACCTTAAATAGTCCCTTTGCAACATGTGTACAGGCAAATGATCAGATTTTAGGCTGCATGTAATTGTCAGAAATTGAATAAAACAATGAAGGTAGGAAACAGAAATGAACAATCACTAAGCAGATCTGAGCCTGAAAGGCAGAATGGATTAAAGGCATCAGAATTTCCTTTGCTATGGCAYCATTTCAGGTTCAGTATTTATCCTGTTTCAAAGTCATGGTTCATTTTAYAGCTATTTCTGACAGTAGTCCATCAACAGACAAGGTGTCCAAGCAGAGAATTTGGCACATAAAGTAACCTGATAAGAGTAAATTAGTAGCATAAGACACTTTGCAATCTGAATATGAAGTAATTTTAATCTTGGTTTCCAGTCTTTAAACACAAGTATTTTTCTTGAAAAGTAATGTGTGCAAAAATGTGCTTTCTGGAATAGTACTTTCCATTAATTTTCTTCACACATTGATTTAACCATTATGTGAAGAGTAAGGACTGTGACTTAAAAGTCAAAATAAACATTTATAGGACTTTGCATTGAGGCTTGATAAATTATGTGCAACATGTCATTAATAGATCCAGCAGAATTTTAATCATATGCCATTAATCAGTCCAAGAAATACATGAATAATTTATAATAATGCATTGCTTATAGCCATCTATAGTACATATTATCAATGACTGACATATTATCATACAGCTATAGTACATATTATCAATGATTGTGACATACTCAGGAATATTATTAAAAAATCTTAGTTATTCATAAACTATCTGTAAATGAGGTAGTAAGTGATATATGCTTAAAACTCTTTATTCCAGATGACATCATCTACTAATGATTAGCCAGTTATTGACTACTGTTAGTGTTCCTTCTGTGTAAAGGATTTTAGATTGTCCCAGTTCTGCGTAATTTGGTTTTAGCTGGCAGGTTGGTTATAAATATACTGTGTATTTTTAACTATAATCMGATGTTTCTAGTCTTCAGATGAAGTGTTTCTGTAAAATCAGTAGTTTATATCATCTCTTCTGCATTGTGGGAGTGCTATGAAACAATAGTTACTGTTTTAATTGCTGCAAAATGTCTGGCAGAATTATGTCTAACACTGATACAGATTTGGTGCAACTCTGCAGCAACATACTTGTTTCAGTTGTTCTCTGAAAGTGATGACATGATATCTTCAACCCAGAGCAGTCAGATCATTCAGAGTGGAAAAATTATGTAGTTTTTCTTTTGGCTTTCTTTCCATAGTTTTTGTATAGTAGGATTTACTAACAGCGCCTTTCCTCTGCAGTTCTTGATATGACCACTACCATTTCTCCCAAGTTTCTCTGCTGATTTCCTCTTCTCATTCCTCTCCCTGATGGGTGGTTTCTGACTTCAGAAGCTGAAGAAAAGAAGGTGTGATGACTCTTGCCCTCTATCTCTCTAAAAAACCAAAAAAAAAAGAAGTGGAAATCCAGAAGGCCCTGACTTGAAGCRGCTGCAATGGTGATATTTCAATGTGAACAGGAGTGTGAGGACTAAGTTCATCCTGAAGTCCCTGTTGGGCAGGAGAAATGACATTTAACTGAAGTGGACTGTCTTCTKTCTGCTGGTATATCAGTAAAGGAGTCAACAGATCAATAGGAACATCCTGAGGAAGGTAATTACTCTTTGGATCAAAGTTAAATCCTTGTCCCTGGGTGGAGGTTCTTGGTTTAGTCAGACAAAAACATTATGGAGAAAATGTWATTGAAATAGTAGCTAGTCCAGTCATACTTATCTAACCTTAGATTTTACTAAGTAACTTTTCTTCTAAGTTAGTGGCAAAAAATTGAGCAAAACCCTGCTCTTTTAGAAAAACAGGGTTCTGATGTACACTCACCACTAGTGTCCCTTTCAGGTATTACTGCTTGGAACTGATCCTCTGTGATGGTGATTACTGTTTTGAGCACTCAGTATAAAAATATCTGCATTTACACTTCCCATGCTCCAAATTGTAGTTGTTTTTCAGGGTTAYTCACCTTCACAGGTGGTTTAAGCAAAGGTCCAGGAGTGGAGGAAGCATAGGCACAATCACTTTCTGATGTTGTTTTTGCCTTGGGCAATGTCACAGGCAGCTGTGAATGGCAGTGCTTTACTGCCACCACGGAATGCATGGCCTGTTCTTGATYCAGTGTATGGCACAGACTCACTGATCCAGTTAGGCTTTAGAAACTCCTCTTTTCTTAGATACATCAGAGTCCATGCATAACTGTTCTTAATTCCAACACCTTATCCCTTTAAAATGAGGGATGTAGGTCCTGTTTTGAAGAATGATTACAGTATGGAGCTTGGGGGGAGTTTTTACCTGCTTGAATTTCCTGTGGAGAATGATTCTCAGATTTCAGCATTTAAGAGTGTGAGTATTCATTGTTTCAACTGAAGGCCTAGATCTTTTCAAGAGTATGTAGTATCTAGCACATGAAGTCTGCAAATTCAAAGTGACAGGAAGGCAAAGCATTCTTGGGGGCTACCTATTTACTGTACTTGTATTTTTTCCTGTCTGAAAGGCAACAAGACAAGCTTGTGTTAAATTGAAGAGCAAGCAATTTCTGTTTCCAGATCTGCTTTTGAAATAGCATGTGTTATAGGCTTAATTAATTTCCTCTAGAAAATAAGCMAATTCATGTGACAAGGGCTTGCAGTGAAGACTCTGGGGTCCAGAAATGTTGGTAGCAGKCACAAGAAGTGATGTTACCATGACCTGCAGTTTCCAGGCTTGGCTTTGGGAGTCTTCCTGTGAGTGGAACACTCTCCACACACACCAGCAGGGAACTGTGTAGCTGTCCTAATTCCTGTCATACACTTTCTGGTATAGTACACTCTCCTCAAAAACCCTTCAAAATATTTGCTGGCTCCTTATCTTCTTTCCTACTTTCCTTCTCTCTGTCTGTCTCSTTCTCCTTTTGCTTTTAAGAGTGATGTAAAAATTGTCTGAGTAGCAACTAAAAGAACATTTTTCGTCAAATTTGTAAGAGTTAGCTAAGGTGACAGATCCAGTACTCCTGCTTTAGACATCATTTGAAGTTTGTTTACAACACACCTCAGTGAAATGTGTACCAAGAAATCAGTAGGAAATGTGTTAAAATGAAAATGTAGCTTTGAATCACTAAAAAAAGAGCTTTGCTTATTGTTTTATCTGTCCATTTAAAATTCTAATTTCTTCTGAATTATCAACTTGATGCCAGTCATGGGGGTATAGAAGAACAATTTTATTAAAAATGAACTTTCTATCATATTTTATTTACAAACATTTGGATTTTTTAGTCTAAATCTATTGCTCTTTCCATAACTTTTAAAAGTTGTGTGCTGCTTAGGCTGCAGGATTTCTGCTGAATTCAATGTGAGTTTTGCAACTGATGTAATGAAGTCTTTCTGTCTATGTCGTATGAACAAACCTTTATTAGAAAGGTGAATATTTTCTTTTAATGAAAARCTCTTCCTAAAAATGACTCRACTTTTGACATTCACCAATTCTCTATAAAAATGTATGGGGTTTTTTTTCAATCTTTGTAACTGTTTTTAAGTTCACAGCTTTGGGCTTTATTCAGGTGTGTAGAGATACATCACTGTGGAAATTATTGGGAAAAAAATGTCTGGAAAAATGTAAAGATTAATTTCTATGGCAATACATTAAATGGTAACACTGTAAGACTTAATAGTAGTAGTATCTCCAAAGATCCTAAAGTCTTATATTGRAAGCAGTGTAAACTGACATGTTTTACTTAACCTGTTTTACTTCTTAGGGTAAATGAGGCCAACTTACAACAGTTTAAATTCTAATTGTCTTTTCTCTCATGACACATTCCTTTATACCCATGATGTGGTGTAGAGAGGGTTTTCTTCAATTTAGGGCTCCTGCTAAAACCAAGGTGATGCTCGCTTCTCCCTCCTCCCTCCAACGGGAAGCACAGAAGGCAGATATCATGGTTTGAGGTAACAACAGTTTACTGGAAACAGCAATGAGATAAAAAAGGGACCTTARCAGCACCAATATTAATAATGAAAGCATATAAATAAAGAGAATGATGCACATGCAAAAACGCTCATGCTGGACGCCACAACAATAAAAAGAAAAAACAGACATCTCTCCCCACCACATTTTCTTAAGTGGAAAGAAAGCCCTTCTCCTTGCAAGTGGGAGAGAGTCTCATGGTATCAAATACTATTAGGGTCCTGGCTACACAATCTCCTGGATATTGCAAAAAAAATTAGCCTGTCCTGGCCAAAACCAGGACAACCTCAAAGTTCCAACACTCTATCATAGTTAGATATTTATTATTAAGAGTCTTCTCTTGGTTTCAGGAAAATGGCCAAAAAGTGGTAACAGTGGTCTAAATTTTCATTGAAAACTGAATGATAATTATATTGCAGCAAATTTAGAATAAGATAGTTCACAAATTACAAAAATAAGAGCTGTTGGCGTAAAATCAGGGGCAAGAAAAGAATGTCTGCTATTCCCAACAGTTTCTAGTTTTATTAGAGAATCAATGTGAAATATTTCTCTCCTGGTTTTCTGTTACAGGCAGGCTGGCTGATAGTACTGTTCAAAAGCCACAAAATATGTTAAGTTTCTGACATATGGCTGGGTGGCTACTCTGATTCCTTTCATGGACTTAGTTGATAACCAAAATTAGCCATGAATGACAAATAAACCTCATTATTTTATTGAGATGGGGGACACACTCTGCACTACTTAGTTCAAGATGACACAGAGGAGAACAAAAGCAGATGGACTGTGCCTTGTTTTGAAACACAGCTGCCCTAAATTAGAGTGTCACTCAGTTTCTCAGGAGTTTAGCTGCCTCCATTAGCTTTAAGACTTGCTGAAAGACCAATTAAAYCATTTTGTGCTCTGCTGTATCACTTCAGGATTAATATGTAAGATGAAATTTCTTTGGTCTTAAGTCAGATAGTCCAGAAGGAATTCCATCTTTCAGACTTCTGCACCAGGCAAACCTCAAGGCARTACTGGAGGAAATCCTGAATTACTTTGCAAATAGGTCTGGAGATGGTTATATTTATTTGGTGTAAACCTTAYGCATTTCTAGTTTAGAATAGTCTGAGTAAAGAATAATAAGAACGGATCACAGTTTAACCTTCCTATTGGCTTTAGCCTTAGGAGGTAATTAAACACACTTTCATGGAGGCAACAAAAATGTAGTGTTTTTCACCCTGAAAGCTGACACAGCATGAACATAAGCATTTGTGGTTTACAGACATAAAATAGGTCAAGGATTGAAGCATAATTAATTACATGCCTTTTCTATAGTGAATCCCCAAACCCTGTGGCTGGATGAATTCCATTAGATATATACACCTTTTTTTCAGCTTTACCCTTAGCTTTTTGTCAACAGACAGTATTCAGAATTCCTCAGATCTCTGAATTCATTATGCCCATCCACTCTGTTTTTATCTGCTCTGTCCAATGAGATTTATTTTATTTATCCATTTTGTGACAGATACATAATTTGTTTTAGCTTTTTATTCCTCAAAACTGAAAACATGTTTTGAACTACATGTTATTGCACTTCCCCAGCAACAGTTATATCAGTGTAATAATGTCTTTATTATCATCAAATGCAGGTGTGTAATAATTTAAATGTGACAGTGATTTCCTTGGGCATTGTCTTAAAAAAGAGAACAGCRCAGCAGCATAAATGCTCTCCCTTGCAGTATCAGACTTCAGTATTCTTCTTCTCAATGTGCTCACTGCATTGCCTGAAGATTTCAGTGTGCTGAGGTGCCTAAAAATTCCCTCTGTACCTTAATCCCCACAAGAAGTTCAGCTCTGCTGTGCCTGGAGCAGAGGGAGGGCAGTGCTTCCCTAAATGACAAAGCAGAAAGTCGGCTTTCACCTCCTGCAAGAAACACAGACACCACTGTGATGTGTTGCTGCCACATGGCAGGGAAAAGCAGGGGTCAATTTATCCTCTGTTTCTCTCTCAATAGTGTCCCTTTTCTTCTGCTGTTGCCTCTGCCTCAAGGGCAGGAGTCAGGGAGCTGGTGGAGAGCCCTCTTGCCCAGCCTGGTTCTTGTGCAAGGAAGGGACAGTGGGGCACAAAGGCTTCCTATTTCCTCTGCCCCCCACATCAAACTGTGTCTGTACCACACAGAACAAAAGCGTCCAGCTGTCTGCCAGCTGCTCTGTGTGTAATGCCAGCATTTCTATGTCTGTGCCTGCATGTGCTCGTGCTTTGCAGTTCCCCTCTCTTTGGGGCACTTTGCTGTGCACTCAGGAGTGCRTTCATACTTGGGTTGCCCATGTCTGGTGCTTAGTGTGGCATGTACAAAAGGCCCATTGCACTGAATGCCTTCTGGGCCTTGGTGGTTTTTTGCAGAGTTAGATGAGTGTCATGGAATTATCCCCAGTGTTCTGCCCCTTCTGTTCATGAGAAATTATCAAAAAATGTTCAAAAAMCAGAACTTTTTTAAAATTAATGTGAGTAATTTTTTGGAATGTTTCAACTGGCTCCACTACTGAGTTCTCATCTGTTGTAATTTCTCCTCCTGGGCAAGAGAAAACCAACAGCCAGCCTTTGGACTTGGAGCCAGTGGATTAATTTGCAAGTTTTCCAAGTATTGAGCATTGCAAGACAAGGAGATTTTGTAATAGTGCTGGACGTCATATAGGTTTTATGAACAACCTCACTTGTTAGAAKTATTGCTTCCAGAACTCATCTAGAGAATTAAAAGCTCTAGTTTTCTCTGTCTGAACAGAAACCTCACTGCTGGAGAAATGATCTTATGAAACAGCTCCAAGCTCTTAGTTACTATTTTTACCACCAAATTTGCCTGCAGCTGCCAGTTTGAATTACTTCCATCTTTTCTCTGCTTAGAACAACCAAGGGAGTAGAGAAAAGAGAAAAAAGAGGATCTTTAGAGATTCTGATTCTTTAGGATGCAGTAAGAATCTGTGTACCTGAAAACTCGATAGGCATAGACTCAGAATGGATAGAACAATTGATTCCAGCGTTTGTCCATGTTGGTTCCTCCCTTTTCCTCATGTAACCAATTGGTTTATTACTATTGCATTATAAATCTGTAGATAATCTAGGACAAAAATGCAGGTTAGTTTCCTTATGCATTGCTGATTTGTGTAGGGTTGRAGAGTTAGCTGTTTGGAAAAAACTGTCCTTATTTAAGAGTTCAAACCGAGGCTTGGATTTATAATACTAGTAGCTATGCTTTTAATGTTTCAAGTGATAAAGAAAAAATATAGCACAAAATATAGCAAATGCTTGTAGTTTTGATTTATAGAGTCTGATATGTGTTGACCTCGCTCTGTCTACAAAGCAAAGGAGTGTGGAGCTGTCTCCTCTTATTACTTTTATTACAGTGATCAGTCTGCTGTAATTTTTATCTATTTCCTGAGATACAGACAGTCTAGTGGTCCTGGATTTTACTTTTCTGTGATCTAAAAAATTTGTTAAAATAATCATGGCAATTGAAAATTTGATGGYTGTATTTAAAAATAGATGTATTTTTTTTCCTGGAGCATGCTATCTTGTTTATTATTGCCATTGCTGAAAAGAAAAAAATAAGTGATGAAATTTCAGGATTTTTACAGAAAATCTTTCTTAGGCTTGGTCATGCCRTGATTAAATTTGGTTTCTGCATTTTCTCAACTGTGTCACAGAAAAAGAACTGTTATRTGGTTCTCTCCCATGATGCATTCACAGTAGGGATGTTCAATAACTGTGCTATTTTTTTCTTCAAATTCCAGTCATGTGACTGTGCTAAAAATAACTCTGCCTGTGACTTCTGGCTTTGTAGATTTGCTATATTTGCTGTAAATGGAAGAAGGTGAGCAGGGGCTTGGGATTGCTCAGTACTGGTCTCTTACTGAAGCTTTGAGATGTCATATAAAGCAGCAGATATTAATTGGCAGAATTAATTTGAACGAATGCCGGTGTTCTTCACATTCTAATATTGTGTTCTATTTATGGACAGATAGGGAAAAGTAGATATCTTCASAATACTTTGAACTTCACTTCTAATTACTTCTATTTTAAAGATGTAAGTTCAGATGAAAGGTGGAATTAGGAGGCTAATCATCATGCATTTACCTTCTTTCTCTGGAGAAYAGGGTAACATTTGTGGCAAAAACCCCCAGATTCTCTATCACCAAGGCAACAGATTAACCTATGCSAATAATGCAAACGTGATTATATATAAAGATTAATATTTTGTGGACTACATGTTGGRGATTCCAATGGTTTTATTAAATAAGATACTAAAGAAAAGAACCTGTTAATTAACCTTTAAAATGTACCAAAAGGAGGGCTATGCGGGCGAGTGCCTGGGAACGTTAATGCAAAGGGCAGAAGACACAGCAGGCAATATCCATGATGATARAACATCACCTGGTGGGAAATAGATTTACAAACCAATACCCTACWGCTTTGAAGTAGGGACCAATTCGTTTGCACAACTTCCTGCTGGACTGACCATCCGAGTCTTTGCATTTCCTCCCAATGCATTCTTGCCACTAATTTAATGAATGCCAAGGCCAGAAGAATCATGTGTTAGGGTTGATCCAGAAGATAATCTGCTGTRCAAAATGTTTATGGTCTACTTCAGCTGAAGTCAGTGGAAGATTATTGATTTAAATTGAGCAGAATCTCTTTCCTCTTTTAGAGAGACATTTTTCTTTATAGCAATTAGCTTTTCATGGGATCCTGGCTTCTAATTAATAAAATAGAGGGCTCGAATTTAATTTATGCTATTGTGTAGGATATTTTCATGGAGTGTTGAAGAATCTTCTGGGTAAAATGTGTGTACTAAATCTCTTACACACAGCCAATGTAATATAAAGGAGTCTTACTGTGAATTGAAATCATGCTTGTGCATATTTACTTTATTTGCAACCTTTGTATTTTCGTAGTGATTTCCCTTCCTGGTGGAGAACATTAATTTTCAAATGAAAATCCAGTTAATATTTTCCTAGAAAATACTTGTTAGTGCTGCCCAGTGTTTTATACACAATATCAATGAGTTTTGGAATATAGTGACAACTGAGGAAATGTGTGTATGTATGTACACATTATGCAACACACTTGATACTTTAATTTCTCTATTTATCAACATATGCAAGAACTTAGGTCTTTTCTCTTGCCTTACTTTACATAGCAATTCTCAGAGAAGCTAACTGAGCCCTGGCAGCAAAGTGGGTTTAACTCTYGATGATAATTTATTTGCATGGAAGCTCATCTGAACGAATCAACTTTTACTTSTACCACAACACTTTTTCAAGTCTGRGTTCTCCAGAGAGATAATTGAATGACAAAGCAATACTTTGACTGAGAGGAGATGAAACCTGAGAAAGAAGCCTGAGGTTTTAAGAAGTTGTTTTAGGAAGACTCTGAAAAACTGAAGAGAGTAGGAAGGGAAAAAAAAGTTAAATACTGGCTGGTGACATGGGGAGGATGTTTTTTTACTACTGGGAAGCAAAAACAGGGGAGAGGAAGAATTCTGAATGCTGCACAGCATCCTGACCCAGCTGAGACAATACCTTAGAATGATTAAATGGTACATGGGAAAGTACTGAGAGGACTTTTACTGATGCCAGAAAAAATTTGCTTGTCAATTTGCTATTAAGTATCCCTGAAAAAGTGAACTGCAAATCAGGAGTGTGTGTGTTCAGCTGGAGGTCTGGGGAAGACAGCTGTGCTTAGAGGACATTGGCATATCTACAGGGGATTTAAGGCCTTCCTAGATGCGTGGCATAGGAGGTGCTATTTTTACAAATTCGAAACTGAATGAGAGGTAGTAATAGGGAAGTTACTAAAAGGGAGTATCTAAAACCTTCTCAAGAGGAAGCCAGAAAGAGATTAGATGACAAAAATGCAAAAATGACATCTCTTACCCTTTAATAAATTAATCCAAATTGTATGGCTTTTTTCCCCCTGCTCTTATGAGAAATGTGTCAGAAGAATGGATGTCCAGAGTTAAAGACAAGTAAGCAAAAGTCAGTCCTCAATAAAACAAACAAACAAAAAAAATTCTTACACTGTCCAGCAAATTGCTTTTGCACCATTGAAGAAGGTTAACAGACACAGGGAAGAGAAGCTAATGCCCACTTTGTAGCCTCTGGATATGCCTTGTCCATGAAGGAATCACAACAGATTTTGATGGTAAAGATTTGTATAAAATATCATTACATGCATGGTGAGCTGTCTGATCCCTAGAAGAGATCAGTGCTTAGTTTTGTTTAGTTTATAATATTTTTAAAAATTAGATGTTTAAATTCCCAGTCTAATTCACGGCAGTGTAAACATTGAKCACCCAGGCCCAGGAAATGCTGGGATATATTTGGTAGTTATGTTTTGACTCTTCCTGCCTGTGTTTTTAGGTTAAAATATGGGTTCTGTGGGCTTTGGTCCAAGTTATCCATTTTAGAACTCCGTATGACCTGGAATTTTTGGCTGTGCACCATGTGCACCATGAACTAAAATTTTATTATTTCTCACCACTCTGAAGTGGGATAGATCACAGAGTGATGCTCTCTGTATTTGTCTGCTACRAAGAGCTCCTTTGCTCTGCCAAAGAAAAGCACATCAAATATTCATAGAGCCTTGCAGAAGCGGACAGACATTATGATCTTCAGCCCTASAGATATTTAAATGGACATGGTAGAAGGACTATCAACCACAAAAGCACCCCAAATATCTGGAGTCCAAAAGTAGTAAAATCTGTGATTATTATTTCAGTGAAAGTTAGATTAGTACATAGTAGGTATGTATTTAAATATCTAGAGGGATGTAGGCCTGACTGATCACTGAAAGGGGAATTGAGGCAGATCAGAATTAGAAGGGGCTTTCCCTAAACAGATTTGAGTTTCACAAAAATTAATATTATCACAAAGCTAGCCCCAGCCCAAGATAGAAATCCTTATGACTTGAAGAAAAATGGTAGGAGCTGGAGTTACTAAGAAGCAGGACACAAACGTACAATCAAGTGAAATCAAGGCCTCGGGAAATACCTCCAATTATATTCTTTTCTAACCAGTCTGYGTTTCAGGTAGCAAATCTACAGCCAAAACTTTCCTTTTCTGTGTGCTCTGCACAATTTCCTGATATCTCTGAATACTCAGATTTGAACAGTCTTTGCAGCCTCAGGCTCAGGTCACTCCCATAACCCAACATTTCCTACCACAGAATGAGGTTAAGCCAGAATGATTTATCAGTCTGTAGAAGAAAATTATATCTTTTTGCACAAGCTGCTGGGCAAAATCATCTTTTAAAAAGTTTCTCTATTTTTTCTTCCAATTCCTTTGCTTTAAGGAATATTTTATTAAAGATACAGACGGATTCACTATGGTTAAATAAGTTCAGTATTTGTAATTTAATTTTTTGTCTCTTCGGCAGTTTGGCTATTAAAGTAAAACCACAAATCTTAAAGGCAAGATCAAGTAGATTTGAAACTATCATTACTGTTTCTTCATATGGCCCATTCATTTTTTTCTTCAGTGCATACACAGCTTTTTTATAGAATCCTCTGGCACTGTTTAAGACTTGTCTATGTATGTTGTGGGAGATGAGTGGCCTGGTGGGTTGCGTTCTGTCCCATTTTTTTTTTCTCCCCCAGGTTTTCCCTTTTTTCCCCCAAGCACTTGAAGACCTCAGAGCAAGATCAAATTTACATTACAGCTACACATTTCAAGTGTATCAGATGTCCTTTTTTTGCCTGTTGGTGTTACAACCARAAGGGACAATAGACCCTGTAGTTCCAGACAGGTAGGTGTGAATATCTGAAGAGTGCTTGTAGCAGAAATATTTTTGTCTTCTAAACATCATCCTAGATGTTGTGTTGCACACATGTGGGTRAGGGATGAAGCTTGCTACAGGGCTGTACCATCAGCAGATGAGTCAGAGAGGCAGGGAAGGCATTGTCACATTTCTCTCCCAAGTTTGCCCTAGTAATTTTGCAGTATTTCCTCTTTTTTATCAGATTTATGAAAATAATGATGATTTAAAAGAAAAAAYATTTTGTCCTAAGTTTAAGTAGATGGCAGAAACTCTTGGCTGCAACAGTTTTTATTTTTTATAAAACTCTTTTATTTTTTATAAACTCTTGGCTGCAGCAATATTTTTAATTTTTTAAAAAATACTTTTTAAGCTGTAGTGCATTTGAAATTTTTTTACACAGTTACGTAAAAATAGGGTGGAAAACTCAGGAGTGGAGGTGATGAAGGACATCTACCTTCATTTGCAAGTCTATAGAAGACTTCCTCTTTTTTATTTCATCAATCTAGTGGTGCAGACAGCAGTAAGGCTAAAATGAGGTTAGTTCTGAGATAGATTGAATCTGTCAGTGTGCACTAAACTTTGGCTGGATTCCATAACAGCCTGAATGTTGGTGAGCTGAGATGAAGAAGCACTTTCATCGCTTTAAACTAGACATGTCAGCATGCTGACGCCTAACACCCAGGAAAAAAATAAAACAAACCCTGARCTTTCAAGAGATACCACACCTGCTTCTAATAATAAATGACATGTTACTTCCTAGCTATTCTCTTAAACTCAGCTATGTTTATCTTCTACCTGACTCCATGATAACTTTGARGCTTGGATTAAAAGTCTTTTCAAAAAGTAATTCCTGTTCATGGTCCAGACCTCGGTAGGCAGTAACTGCAACACTGCCAACTAAAGAAACTTGTTCAGCAAATTTCATCACCAATTTGCGATACTCACAGAACAGTTTTATCCAGCTGTGGGTACATCAGTGCTTCTGGTTGACTTTAAGTTCACCAATGTGAAGCAGGATAAAGGCACACAAAGCAACTATACTGGAATGATCTCTACTGTGAAGTGGGCAGTTTGTTTTGTTAAAAAGAGAATAGAATTGGATTTGGTATTTGATAGTTTGAAACAAAAGCCACTGTGTCATGTCACCCTACAGTCCAGCTTTGAACAGTATATCCTGCAATACTGTTTCTGTTTTGGCATCTAGAAATGGGAAATCTGTTCTTCCAAACAGAATATCCATCCTTAATCTAAAGTGTTTAAGATAATCAGATTTGACTGTAAAGAGTCAGGATCAATAAAAAATAAACATGTTTTCTGCTGATCAGCAGGTATTCTAATTCATCAGCACTTTCAATCATTTTATTGAKCTTTGTTCAGATCTATTTTCACAGGCACAACATTTTATAGTGCAAAAATGCTTGGCAAATAAAAGGTAACTACAGGAAATTGCTATTAGCAGCAGGTATAATAAGGCTCAGTTTGAAAAATTCTTACAACCATTATAAAGTCATGAAGGCAGGAAAACAGACGTAGAGCAGATCAGTAGATTATTGAGCTAAGCCACAAAGATTGCTTCCTTCTGCTTTTTCTCTGTTCTCTTTTCAAAGATTTTTAGGTGGATTTTATAAGGTTTTCTAACTGAAGCCCAGTCAGCTCTGGGAGCTGAAACTAGGGTTTTGGTTTTTAAAAAAAATTATTTATTTATCTCTGCTTGTATTGACTCTGTCAGAGCTGGTCCAGAACTAGAACTTACATACACCAGAGAAATAAATGATAAAAAATTGTATACATAAATGTTCATTTGATGAACTTATTTATTTAAAATTGCTGTTAATGATGGCTTGGTTGTCTCCCTATTTTTTTGTCATACAATGAATATAAGTGTGTTAACTGAGGTCCTGCCTCTGGCTAGCTTTGTAACAATACAAAGTTCAAATAAAGGTAATCCCTCTTGAACAAATTTCTTCTCTTTTTTTGAGTTCTTCACAGTGGAATAGTTTTGGTGGTGTATCTGAATAAGTAGAGTGCAACAAAATTCAAACCAGGTGTAGGAGACTGCATCCCCATTCACATCCTTATTGCTGCTCCTTTCCACATCTGATCTTAATTTGATCCTTTTGGTTTGTGAAATAGTGCAGTAAGTTTCACAACTAATCTCCACATTTTCTTTTCCTTTCCACAACTAGAAACACAGAAAGACAAAAAATAGGGTCATAACAAAAACTTTATAATCTCCAGCAAAATTTAATTCTACAAACAGGCTAAGGATTAGACAAAACTGAATCTTTTCATAAAAATTAATGTACCCCTTTTTCCTTCTTATCTTTTTCTGTTTTAACATGAAATAGATGTAGAAGGATATAAACACAAGGTAAAAGAAAATTTTCAAGAAATTTTTCAAAGTATATTCAACCCTCTGTTCCACAGGGAGCAGTCCTATAGTGCTCACTGCTCAGGTCAAAGTCGACCTCATGAGACCTCAGTCAATTCTTCTGTTTCAGTTTGTTACTTGCAGATGCTGCTAGAAGAGGTTATTGAAGTGAACACATCTTCCCAGCTATGTCAAAGAAAGAAATATCCACAACAATTATAAACACAGGTTTTGAGTTTTCTCATGGTTGATGTCATAACTTCATTTTGCAGGTAATATAAAATAGTTGATGGCTATGTTTTTGGTAAATCAGCTTTATGATACTTTATGGTATGATATGATACCTTATGGCTACAGGTCTGATGAAACCATTCTGAATTAACTAGCTTGCACTTTTTATTTTTCCAAATGATTTTTCAGCAAACCAAAGAAGTTTTCAGTTCTGTCTCACTCAGTTTTAATCAAATGATGTAAAGCACCTTTAAATTTGAATTCAGTAATGAAACAATGGTCACATAGGCACCTCATTTTTTTATCTGTTGCTTTTAAGAGATCTCTGTGCTCTTCACTACTTGAAATTACATTTCTCAACATCATCTGGAAAAAAAATAGCTCTCTGTCATCAATTAAAATGCCYCTGAATTTAATTTAACTTCAGATTTTGTTCAAACAAATTTTGGGCGCATTACTTTCAAGTAGGCAGATCTCCAGGGTTGCATTATTGTTTTGTTTTGTTTTTTTTCTTTTTTTTTTTCCCCTGGAACCTGTATGAATTTTATCTTGGGATTGAATTTCATGAGGGTTCAGAGCAATAAACAGAATCTATGCAGTAACATTTCCTGTGACTATGTGAGAGGCTGGTGGAGTATTGACAGCATTGCTTTCATTGTAATTGTGTGAGTCTTCTTTGTAGTCCAGGTGGGATGTTAAACTTAATTATGCCATCGGCAGCACTCCAAACTATGTCTTAAGAGATACATATATGTGAATATATTCCTGAACCTGTAGTTTCATTAAATCAAACATAGGTGAGCCAGACAAAAAGTTCTAATACAAGACAATTCTCTGCGAAGTCTCTCTTTGTGGAACTGCATGGGGGCTCCAGCACTTGATTCTTGCAACCACTTGGGAGAAGCCATTGGGTTTTGCMTAAAGTTGCTATTTCTCATCACATTCATGTATGTGGGGAAAGTTTAAGTTTTCCTTTCAGTTACCCTGAAATATTTCTCACAGTTTCAGTTGTAAAGGTTAGCCGTCACAGGGAAATGAAAGCTTTAAAACAGCTCTGAAATATTGTTTGYGGAAGCTGTTGAAAAGTCATCTAAATTCTATGTCTGCTAGTAATATTTGGGCATTTTTTAATGTTCCCTGGGATCCAATGTAGGTTGGTAACATTGAGAAAATTCACAAACTCTTTTTTCAGTCCAACTGGCAGGGCTGTGTTCCTGCAGGGAATAGAGGAAGCCTGTCTCTTTTCATGTTGTGATGCACACACATGACATACACAGATCCAGAGCCTGATGGGTTCCCATGACCCATAGTGTACATGTATTTTCCCTGTGTCAGACTTTCCAGATGTTGAACCTGTCTCTCWGTTGTGCTGCATTTCCTGTTGCTGAATCTCATACATGTCAAACCCATTTGATTTGAAGCAATGACAAAACAGTTTTTCTATGTGTGSCTTGGGATTTGGCAGATCCTCTAAATGAAAAACCATTTCCTGATGTGTTTGTTGCAGCAGCGAGAACTTAAAATGTCATTATGCAGACTGAAAAACTAGTAACTAGTACCACAACCCTCTTGGATCAACTCTTTATCATGTTTACTCTCTTCCCTCTAGAAAATATTTTGCTTTTCTTTCTGTTTTCAGTTTCTGTTTTTAGTCTTAACTTAAAACTTTTGGTGACACATTGGTTTTCTGTTACCTGTCTGTGCACTTCTAGATAGGAAGTTCCAGGGTAGGGAAATTCGTTTTTCTTCAGTGCTTTGGCATCCATTYAAAGTTAATTGTTTTTCCACTATGAGAGGTACCACCTCCACTTGGATGAAACWGTTTTTTAGGTTGTTTTTGGTTGCTCTGATGGAATTTCCTAGACAGTGTCAAGCTTCAACTTCAAAATGARCTCCTGAAGTAATTCTGACGATGGAAGTAGAAATATTATATGCCATTCACAAAACAAAGGTGTGACTCCAAAGCAAAATACAGAAATGGAAGCCTGTTGCTTCAGTTGTTGAAAGATACACTGGTTGTAAACTGGAAAGATGACAGAATTTCCAACTATTATTTTCCATCTCGTACTTGTAGAAACATACATAACTCTGTATATGAGGGAAACCTAGCACTATTATCCTGAGTACAAACTTATGAACTGCATAAGAGACTTGAGATTTTTTCTCTGTTTGGAGCGGCTTTAACACCACTTTGTGCTTTTAAATTGTATTTCACCATAGAACTTGCACACACWTTGTTCTTCAAAAATCTTTTCCTAAGAAAGGAAGAAAAAACCCCAAAACCTCTGAGTAGAAGGAGTTGAGTTGTTCACTTAAAAGAATTTGCCATCTTGTTGACATGTTTAAATCAGGGTAATTCCATGAATTTGTAGCAGCTGGGCATCTGGCACCGAGATTTGGCTAATCTGGGACCCAGGCTTTGTTAGATAAGGAATTATCATCAAAGCATTTGAATGTCACATTCTTTTTTTAATTAGGAGGGATCTGCAAAAATGGGTTGGAGAAAGATGAATGGTCTTGATCTCTTCACAATAATATATATTTTCCTGTATTGTAGCAACCTTAAACAGACCTTTTAGATCTATTTCGTTTTTGTGARCTACTACCTCCCTCTATTTACAAACCAAAGTAGTGAAATGTGTTTATTCTTCCTCTGGGGCTCTCAAAAAAGGGCACAGATAACTGTGTTTCAAGGAGCTTACATTGCCATAAATTCAGCTGAATTTGGTTCATGCTCTTCTAATTCTACTGGCCTCAGTTTCAGAGCCCTGTTTAATTATTTATTCAACTAATTTCCTTCTTCCTGTAGKCATGGTCTCTCTGATCCATGGAAAGAGGAGAACAACTACAGAATCAATTTCTTCTGCATTTTTGAATTATGTGAATAGCTCTGAAATGGTGATGTGATTAATCAAGGCACTTAACTGTCAAATACTGGATTTATATAGCAGTAAAGTGAAAGCTTTTGTACGTTACGATACACAAACACACAACCAGCCAAATTGCTTTGTGTGTGTAAATCTGTGTGTCAGTCTTTGTGTGTATGTAGCAAAACACAAAATCAAATATTAAATCTAAAWGATTCAGACACAATTCCCTTCTACTTTTCCCAGATGAGCTGAATTCCCACCATGGGAGGAATGTTAAAAATTTTTCAAATTAAAATGACCTAATTGAAAAACAGCAGCAACTGATCTACAGCAGTTTTACATGGATCCACACATATGTACGCAAGAAAACAAGGTCTTCCAGCTTCTAAGAAGTACACAAACATTTTGTAATTGCTTTCAATCATTTATCTATGTTGCCTTTTGCATACAGAAAGGTAACAATATCTTAATATTGCTATTTGCATATTTATTATGTATATTTTTATATATGCARATATATATATTCACACACATATATATATATGTGGGAATGTTCCACATCATGACAAAAAATTCTRTTTTTCTGAGCAAAACAACTCCTATATCACACCTAAATATTGCATTCAATGAAGCAGTATAATTTTTTTTTATGATTCTTTTGGCTCAAGGCTTACAGTTTGCGGAAATGCACATTTTATGACACTGAATCAAGAACTGGRGCAGCTGAAGAGTGGCCACACGTCTGTCCTGCCACCCCTACTAAAGCTAGAGCTATTGATATTCTGAACCCGCCTAAACTCAGCTATGAAACCCTGATCCTCAAGAGCTTTAACATGGGCTTGATTTGATGCATGGGAGCACTAGAAGAGCCAGTGGGAKGGCTTCCCGTGTGAGAAGGTAAATGGGTGTGTAAGTCTTGCCAGCAGTAGGTTCCTTGGAATAAATACCTTTGTCTCATTTCATGGAACAGGTGATAGAATGGAGTGTAGTATGTCATTGCTCCACTCACTGTTCTAAACAAAATATTGTAACATATTTCTGGCTACTGGGAAATGCTTGGACAATACATCTGGAAGCTGGCCATGTTGTTTATGGGGGAAGGAAGGAGTGAATAGCCATGGGAAACTGGAAGAATTAGTGAGTGAATTTTAAGTGCTTGAGAAGTWCTGGGCAGCTGATGTTTCAATAATTTTTGAGAGATTTGCTATAGTATGTGACAGCCTCTATGACACATTTTATCTCGGAGCAATGTCAGAGAAGGATGTCTTGAAAGGAAATTCAGCTGCRGTGATTAAACAAATCATTCACTGCACATAAAAGCAGGTACCAGGAGATTTAGAACAGTACTGAAATATACAATGAAATGGAACTTGTTAGAAGGTGAGGAATTTTACTTGYAATCTGTGAGTAAAAAGACATGAAAAATGCTGAATTAGACCCTTTCTGGCCTACTGAAATKATTAAAGGTGTTAGAAATATATGGATTGCTACTTTATTCATTAGGAATGTTGGTTGTCTAAAGAAGAAAGAGAAGTTCCATTTGTCTGGGCAAAAATCCTCTCTGAGAAAAATTTGGCAAGCTCTCATGTGAAAAGCATTAAAGAATGAAAGCTTTTTTATTTTTTTAATGAAAGCATGTTTTCTTCAACATCCATATTGCTGGTGGCACAAAGCTTTTGGTAAGAAAGTTTGGAGTGAAGTATTTGGTTGAATCTTATCTTTGTCTTCACACATTTTTTTTCTTTTGTTCTCGCTATTGCTACAGAAAGCTCCCTAGCAGCTTCTTCTCTGATTTGTTGTCTCTGGTGAAATTGCAGGAAGTTGTTTGTCCTCTGACAACCTACTCTCACTCAATAGAGTAAGCTTTTCATTCCCTTATGCTTCCTATAACAGAATAGATAGAAGAATGGACCTTTTTTTGGGATCTCTCATCTTTTCCTGTGACTGAATTTCATTAACTCCTACACTGTTAATATTACAGGTTTCTATCTAATTCACTGTTAAGTCTGTGCAATAAAACATGTCTTTAATTATTGTCTTCTACTTAGAATTATTTTCAAATTTAAGGAAATATTAAATATTGTAATCAGCTCTTTACTAGATTTGAAATATTGCTGTCAAAAGCAAATTTTCTTAAATGTAGAAGTGTTCAGTAACACATCAGGATTAACATTATACAAATTGTCACGAAGACATCAGTCATTGAATCAGCTTTTATTCATGTATTTTTAAGGATAGACTGACTGTGTGTGGCCTTGGAAACTTCATTTACTCTGCTAGAATGATCTCAAACAGAATTTGAGTTTYGTCATGAATGAGAATTTAAACCATGGTGCAGCAGTTTTGACTTGGTATAGTATGTATTAGGAGAGATGAGATTTTTTTACCTACCCAGAAAGAAGTAGAAGCAGCTGTTTAGTGAGCAGTTTCCATAAGCTTCTTGGTGATGCCCAGGTCAAGTCAGACTGATGTCTGCAAATGCTGAAGGGTCATCCATAGCTTCCAGATGGTCCTTTTCCATCARTGTTCATTCAATCTTACCTCTTATTCCTTCACATACTTTGCATGTTGTATGGTCAAATCATATATGCAGTTTTATCCCTGTGTAGGTTAAATATGATGGGTACTACTTACAGGACGGTCTTTATTTAATGCCTGGGAAGTTCCATGTGGAAAGCAGAAGACATGATAAAAATAGGAAAAAAGAAAAATGAGCAGTCTAAACKGCAATGAAAGAAAAGCATAATAGACTTTGCCATTTTGTTAGGTGGTTCTGGTTAATTCTTGAATCCATCCCGGTGGCAGCCAGCAAGAACAGGACTTGGTATGGCAGCCTGTCTAGGCAGATATCTAAGCCAGGCTCATAGGTTGAAATCCTGGTCTGAGACCTCTTTTTCAGTGAGTGTAGGACTTAATCCAGATCAAATTATTGCATTCTACTTTTCCAGTGTGAATGGGGAGGTCTTGTGTATTTGTGAGAAGCAGAGATCTCCCTGTAAGGAATGTGTTAAGAGCTTGGATTCTCGGAGCTTAACCTGGTTAGGGTTTTCATCATTGCAATTTAGATTTTTGGTATGATCCATTTGAAGCCAGCTGAGCTTCACAGAATAATGTATATCTGGTGAGGATGTGATCCTTAAACTTAATTCATTGTAATAGCYAAAATATGATGTCCTCAATGAAATGCAAATATCTTGTAAACATGGAAACAGTGTTGGTTAGAATCCCAATTCTGAAATAGGATATTTTTCTAATTCTGTGTGGAATTATCAAGGCTCTTCTGTTGATATTTCTAGGTATCTAATCAAACTATACTACTGCTCTGATTTTTTAGATAGGTAAATTTGGGAGTAGAGAACAGGGTTGATAGCTTTCTAAACAATTTTCAGTTGCATCAAGAAGAAGTAGAAGTTTTTACTTGGAAAACTTTTCTGAACTTTGATTTATTTCCAGACCGATACTAGTATAAAAACAACTATTCTGGATTTTTTCTGAGATATTTCAGTAATGTCATAGTTAATTTCTAGACAAATTTCAAGTGTCTGGAAAAAAAAAATAGCAATAAAAATTCCCTTTCTCATTCCTCTCCCAGATGTACCACTTTAATACTTGAGTATTTACAGGAGATAGTCCCAGAACATGAAAAAAAGAAAGCTTTCACCTTATTTTATTCAGATTTTTTTTCACGGTTCAACTATTTTTGTTCTCATGGGGAGGACAATAAATTGTCTGTAAAAAAAAAAACCCACACACTATAACATACTAGTGAAGTGTTTTTAGGTTAGGGATTAAAAGAGCTTTTTTAAAAAGGTTTTGGATGTTTTTAGACCATTCTGCATGTGCCAAAATAAGATTTTTTAAAATTTAATTAAAGAAAAATTACAGGCTGCAGGATGTATATCACATATTATAAGATTTTTGAAGTGTCATTTATCAAAGCATGTGATGGCAATATGTAATAAGAAATCATATATCTGAACTAAGAATTTTAAGTCAATAGTGAAATTGAAATGATTATAAAAATTTGTTCATRGACAATGGAAATAAATCTCAAATAAACTTATTTATGATCAACATCTAAAATACAGGACATAAATTTATCTTGTCTAATCTCTAATTTGCAAAATTTAACACAGACTTTGTGCAGTCATGCAAATCTCTATCTTTTCTTCATTTTTACTTTATGCATTTTTTGCTGTTTAGTCCTTCTGAGTTTATCAGAGCCCTACAGCTCAGTTACTTTTCCTKCCTTCCTTTCTTCAAATGAGTGTTGGCTTGCATAAATCACAACATTTTCCCCCTCTGGGGTTTATTTCAATATTGCCATTGTCCTTTTTGTAGATAAGTCACAGATAATGCTGTCTTGATGATCTGGCTTCTTGTTAAGGAACTCAGCTATGTTTAGACTCCTAGCATTGCCCCTGGGTGATTTATTTGCCAAAAAATGTGGAAGATACACCAATTTCCTTAAGAAGAGATGTTCACAAGGACATATCCTTTGAAAACTCAGAGAGGTGCCACTAGACCAAAGCTCACATGGTGCAGAAAAGAGTCGCAGAGTTTTTTTCTCTCCCCATTAAATATGCCTTAAAGACATTTCATACATTAGGTCTCTGCTTTTGCTGAAAATTTCATCATGATTTCTTAGACATCAGCAGCTTATGATTTATACCATCAACACCTGTTGCTGTAACGATACCTCCCACAGTTTCACCAGAGATAATGTTACACTAGAAACAGCAGGAATGTAACAGAAACACCTTTAATCTCCAGTAAAAAAATATTCTGTCACCAGGTTAAGGATCTCACTGCTGCTCCATTTCAACAGAATTTAATGCAAGTTTTATTTTAGTGGAATTATTTGTATTTTAGATTAGATCTGCCTTAAAATGTATACATAATTAAAATTGCATGATATCTGGCCACAAATCTTTCCAAGCTTGATCTTGACCATTAGGAAGCTAAATTCTGAGGCGCTTAACTTAGAAGAAAAAAAAAAAAATTTAGTAACAATTTCCCTGAATAACTTCACTCTCAAATTTTTCTCCTTTAGATTTATTAGGAATGTCAGATAATCAATATCATCTCTTTTTTTTTTTTTGTTAGGAGAGCTCTGTTACTCAGAAGCAAGGCAATGTCCAGATTTTGATGGCACTACCTCCATCCGTCTAAGCAGAAGTGGGTGGTGATCCATTATGCAGAAATGAAAAACCTTATGTCTTAGAGTGTCAATAGATGTTGGGTAATTTTTGAATTACTGATTTTCATTAAAATACTTATTGGTTTTCATTAAAAGAGTTACATAGATTACAATATATATCATAGAGCACTGGTTATAAAATCTTTATTTAATATCTTAGCACAACATCTGTACAAAGGAATGGTAGGCATGGAGGTCATTCTTTTTGTGAGAAAATAGGAGACGTTTGACCATTGAACTTGTCATCCTACCTTGCAGTCATCTTTTAGAACATAAAAATATTAAAAAAGCAATGAGAGGCCAATACAGAGCTGCATTTCTTTCTTGTTGGGAACTATCTGTAAAAAAGTAAAAAAAAATCATTAAGTATTGCATTAACAGAGCAATGTATTAGGCAGATTTCAATGTTGAAGCTCGTTGGAGTAAAAGAACATTTTGAATTTCATTGTAAGTATTGAAGCATTTGCAAATACCAGTTTGCCTACGTTTAATCAATTCCAAGACCTATAAGAAGGTTGCTATGATTTTCAACTTAATTAGTACTCTTTTTTTTTTTCTATTGGATCTCTTGATTAAGTTGTATGTATTGGAAAAATAAAAGAATTTTTTTCAAGTGTGTTTATTCCAAAACCAAACTATAGTCGTAGTTTTGAGGAAATTGCTTTTTGACAACTAAGGTAAAGTGGAGCATGTAAAATTATTATTTGTGACACATGCTTGTTCAGAGACTTCTCTGAAAGACAGGTTGCTCCATTTAAGAATACTTGCAGAGTTTATTCTTTGCAGTTTTGTGCCCTGAAGACATCCAAGAATGTCTTGGAGAGAATAGCAGCAATAAGACTGCTGACTTCATTTGAATAAGTAAATCTTTCACTTCTCTGGAGTGGTGCTCTGTGGTAAATTTCAGGTGAGAAGAGGTYCTGCTGTTCCCAAGGCAATATAAACACTTAGAAACCTCAGAGAGTGTTGGAAGGTTTGCCTGCATTTCCCTGCCATGTCATTAGTCAAAGTGAGACATTCTTGACCTGCAGAGGGTCCCTCCCTTAGCTGAGAAAGGCCTCTAAGGAACTTGCCCATTATGTGACCAGATGAGTCCAAAGAGCGTTGTCAGAATAGTTTATGTCAGGAGGCCAGTCCTGAGAGAAAGGGTAGGAARTTCCTGGGAGAGAGCTGTGGGTGGATCCGTTCAGTGAAGCTGAGGTTCTGCACTGAAAATGCCAYGGAGGAGCTGGTATGAATGGAAATCTAGTGTATAACTCTTTTTCTCTTATAATTTGTTGGTGTAAAAAAAATACTTATCCCTAAATATTTTTACTGCTTTCACAATCAAGTGCTTTCCAAAAAGTGCATATATAAATTGGTGTAATATAAATTGATGGCCAAAGACGTGTTTCAATCCACTCATAATCTCAAAGCCTCACTGACAGAAATGAAAGTAACTCTAAAGCAAATTTTTATCTTTGCCGTGGATAGGTGCCTKCCAAAGCATCTGCTCATCTCTACAAGGGTTAAACAATATTGTGTCAATAAAAATCTGACTAATTTACTGCTTTAACAGGCAACAAGCTAAAGACTATGAGGAGTAGGAGTACTCAAAAGTAATCAGACTAGCACATTGTGTGTAATCTTCACTGATACAGAGGAAGTATGACAGGGGCACTTCCAATGTTTTYGTTAAAATTTCTGGCCCAGTGGGAGATGCTGTGGTTTATAAATAATTTATTGTCTAATAGGTGCTATTGTATTTTATTTTTCTACCATATTTATGGGATTGAAATGGCAGGTTTGTGTGGGAACACTCGAAGTCTGACTCTCAATTCCCCTCAATGCCTGTCCTTAGATAGAATCTAATATTATAATCTAATCTGCCCTGCCACTGAGCAAAAAACCTGGTCATTCATGGCATGTCCAGAACATCCTGAGAGTTTGATCTGCTTGTCTTGTCTCTGTAAATATTTTACAAGTTTGCAATGAGCCTATTAGGGAAATGTAAAAAGTGAGAAAAGTTCTGTTTTGGACACAGCATCAAAAAAAGGAAGCTTTTAAAAAAGATGTTAATTTCTTCGGGACATTCTGAAAAAAAATTCTTCTCTTCTGGAGGGGAAATAGCTGGTTTAAGTGCAGATCCTACAAGTCAGTGATTTTCAGGTGTTTTTATGCTTTATCTTTACACAGAGTCATTAGTGGATCATGGAAGAGGTATCAAGCAGACCWCTTGTAAAACAGCAAACTGTGTGCCCAAATTATTTCTCCTTTTACGGATACTTGTAGTTTTTTCTCTGGTTGGGTGCACCTCATGACAGTTTTAAAAACCACCATTTTTGGGAGAAAAAGTTACATCAGTGCATTAGCCTATTTTGGGCCTACAATCTTGATGAATATACTTTTTTCTCCATTCTGATCAATAKTATTAAATGATAGTTTACAGTAAGTTTATATGAGTCATTTAAGTATAATTCATAATTTAGCTGAAGTGATTCTCATCCTTGCCACATCTGTCTTTTAAAACATCTGTTCAGTTGCTGGTGATTGACAAAACATAAATGACCAAACCAGGATTTACACTGGCCTGTTTACTGATCCAGTGAGCAGCCACTGATCCAGTGCTGGTTTTATGCTTGTGGAGGGAAGGATGGTTTGCATGTGTGAGGGAGTCATAGAATAAAATGAAGTGACAGAACAGGGACCAGAACCGTGAGATTTTGTACCAAATCTAAACTGTTTGCAATGACATAATGTAATTTCAGGAAGATATGTCATGATGTTGGCAGCATCTGAGACACACCATTTGTTAGACTGCTAATGGAAAAAAGGAAAGATGTTCCCTTGTGATAGAGACCATATTCTGTGATTCTCTCAGAATTCCATGAGATTCTTGCCATAACCAGAATAAGAAGTGTAACAGCTCTCTTTTTAAGTATCATTTAATTTAAACTGTGATCACTCAAATGTCTTCTCTAAGATTTTTCTGTCTCTAAATTTCTAGGCTGTGTCTGAAGATTTTATAATGAATWTCTTTCCTCCGAGAAACTTCGCTGTCTAGTGTAACTGTACTGAAGACAAGGGAATCATTTTGGCTTTATTCCACCACAGCCAAAATGAGAATACAGCTTWTAGTGTCAGGCAATATTATAAAAGTGTGTGAAAGTTGTTGTTTCTTTCTTCTGAAAGATCCATTTTTTCTTTCAAAAACAAGGCAATGAATGCAATGATATTGGTGCAAAAACCCCTTGAGTTTTAAAATGGTAGTTCACTGGACTGTGGCAGCTTCACTGAAATTCGCACACAACATGAAACTATGCTCCTTATATAGAGGTTTCCAAAGGCTAATACAGCATTTTTTATTTTAGCAGTGAGTTGTAATGTGTATATTTTGTGAATAAAATAACAAAAGACGTTTTAAAACGTTCAAAAGCCAAAATTTTCTTGGAAATTGTTGTTTAGAAATTACACCAAATTTACTCACACACATATAKAGATATGCTTGTTAAAATCAGAGTAGTTATATATATAAACTAGCTGTGCCCAATCATCCCTGCACTCACTCTCCATCAAGTGGAGTTTTTTTTTTTTTGTCATGTTAAAAATAAGGCTGCTCTCTTCATTCATATTGTTGATTTAAGAGTTTTGAAAATTAGCAGTGGCTTCAGGAAGTCAAATCAAAATCATATTGGGTAAAAATATTATCTTCATGTCATACTAGTTATGTTATTGCAATGCTGCAGGACATTTAAAAGGGGCTGAATGTTATAGGAAACACTTTTTTTCCCCTTTTTTCCCTTTTTTTCTTTTTAGTTTTGGAGAAAAGGGAAAAGCAAAGAAAAGCTCAAAATCAAAAAGTAATCTTGGAGCTGTGCAGTGTGATTTCTTTGCTGTAACTTGTCCAGCAACAACAGCATTTTCAACAAAATCAGGGAAGTGTCACTACTTAAGACATTTTTAACATGGACATATACAGTTCTCTAGCAATTAGTTTTGTATTTCCTCCTCTGTGTGGCTGCCTCATATAAATTCCAGCTGTTACTTCAGCTTCCAGACAGTTTGTACTCATTGCACTCTGAAGAAAARACAATATTCCTTACCTGGATTAGTGTAAGATACCCTTGTTTATAGCTGTAGACTTTTATCAGAAGTTTCTTGAACTTAGGTAAGACTGTATGAAGAATAATAACAAATACCTGAAGAGCTTTAGAAATATTTTAGGAGGTGTTCTCTTCAAATGAGTTATTTTAATTTTAAAAGAATTTTAAGTAGCTTTAGAGGATTCCTGTGGTCCTTTTGTTGCGCTGCGTGTAAAGCTCATTTCTGCTCATGGTCTCTGTGATTTCATCTGGAAGGAGTGTTCAGATTCAGTTTGAAGCATGCTATTTGCATTTGTTGTGTCCAGGTGGGCCCAGCTCTCTCTTCCTGAACTCTTTACCCAGCCAAACACCAAACTGATTCAGTAAAACATTAGGCAAATTGTATTTACATAGTCTTGTACTAAGTGCGAGCAAGTTAAGTTATTCAGAAGAAGTTGACAGGCTGAAAGCTGTGTTTTCAGWAAATACTTCTTGTTACATATCCTTTAAAAATTCTATGTATTTTAGTCTCAGCTGGTTGACTGTGTTCCCTCTGCAGCTAAGATAAAAAAGAACTTCTGAAAGAAGACTCAATCTACCTATTCTCTTATGGTGAGAGATGCCCTCCATGTTCCAGGGATGAGGGAAATCTTAGGAGATTGGGTAGGAGATTCAATGAGGCCTCTACAATTTAGGTTGTYAACAGTCTGTGAAATGAACTCTTCCATAAAACATCTCCATCTGATATGGTGAACTTTGTTTTGGTAGGGAACTCTGATCAGCKTTAGACAGGCTGGTGCAAATATTTACTTTGCATGAGCAGTAAACATAGAYGTGAACTGGGAAGAAATCTGTGCTCCCAAGGCAGACGTACCGACAAGAGTAGGGTGCCTGTCTGACATTGGCATGTTTGAGAAATTGACCTATAGAAGAATAAAAAATAATTTCAAGTAATTTCTCATCCCAGTTAACAAAAAGAAGGAAAAATAAAATCAAGTCTGGCTTCYATTAAAGTAGCTAAGCAAATACAAGAGAGCTACAGTATAGAGGAAGAGAAGTTTTACCTTCTAATAGATGAAATGTTATAATGGCTTCAAAGAACTAATTTGCGTTCCTTTTCATTTAAAAAAGTGGAAATAAGCATGTAAGCAGAACTKCTTGTGGGATAGATAAGCATCTGTTGATTTTACTTCTTCATCYGTGTTACAGTTTTAGGCATTAAACTCCACTGTTTTAAGGAACTTTAGGGCTTTTGGACAGTTCTCCATATAGCTGGAAACTTCTGCTAAAATGTTAAAGGTTCATTCAATTTCTGCAGCAACAGGAAAAAAACCCTAATTATTATGAATGTTGAAATCAATGAATTGGGAGCTTTACCAATATCTTTAATTTTAGAGGCTAACAACTGGATGGGGATTGCATTTTTATTTTGTCATAGTCTGTAACAATGCAAACATTKCCTGAAATATATGAAAATTATATCATAGAACCTATTCTACAAGTAAGTATGAAAGCAGAATGGTGTAACTTCCAGCAAAAAGACCTCTTATTCTCCTGCAAATCTGAGAGAAGATTTACTCTATTAAAAAAAAACAAAAACAAAACAAACACACTTAGCAACTCCAAAAGCCCAAACAAGAAAGACTCCTTTTCCTCTCCCACTTATTAAATTATGCTCTTAGAAACATCGGTCCAAAACATAAATCCAATGGGTAGCACTCCCAGGGCTGAGCAGTAGGGATGCATTAACTGGAGGAAMGCTGTAATAATATTTGTTGCACACCAGTATTTCTAAGCTGTAATGCAAGCTAATTTAGCTCAGGTGCTCTCATCATCTCCATGTAGGCACCTTTCCAGAGTGCAGTGGAAGGCTTGTACAGGCAGCCCCTCATGTCCTGAGAGGTTCTGCTGAGCCAGTGCTGCTTTACACTTTGCAGTTAGCTTGTAGTTTGGCCCTATGCAGTAAAGCCTTTAGCCCAGTGTGCTGTCTGCCTGCTCAGGAGCACACAGAGTCACTGCATGATCATACTCTGGTGACTGACAGCCAGTTTCCACCTTTCAGTCAGCACTAGAACGGGCTCATTCACTGCCTCCTGTCTTACACAGTGCACCTAGCACATGGCACTCCATTCCCCCCAAATTCAGCAAGGTACCCCAAATTCAATTCAGTCTTACCTGTTCACAACAGGATGCCGCATCTGGCAAGGATATATGAAGTAAACTTTCCTTCCTTTTCTTTTTTYGACTATCAGATTTTTAGATTTGTCATCTTACTACCTGAAGTTACAGCAGTTTGGACTGTGCTTTTTCCYTGGGCAGTAGTTTTGCTCCTGTACTCTTTGTTTCTCTTCTCCTGCTGCTTCTTTCTTAGAGGGACAGAGAACATTTCTAGTAGTGGCTTATAGTGGTAAATAAATAGAGCAGATGTGAACACTTTCTGAAAATGTTGTACAGCTTTCTGATTTGCATTGGAAAAGTTTGAATGGGGMAGATTTTTATGTATGTCTCATAATCCATGTGTGAGAAAAAAGACAAGTAAAACTCTTTTGGGCTCAGTCTGACCTCAAAAAGTGCTAGAGTCTCRCACCATTCCTTTTTTTTTTATTTGGCTTGATATAATTTCCTCTTCTTCTGTTTTTCAGATTCATGTAAACTAAGAAAATATATGTAAAATCCTGGACTTACATATTATATTTAAAGAAATGCAAATCTAGGTCTTTGCCTAAAAGCTTTTGGCAGGTACATGAGGTTCATGCAAGCTGAAGCTGTCAGTGTAAAGCCTTCCTGCCAAGGCTAGAGATTGGTTGCCAAAAACTGTTCAGTGAACAATGCTGCTCTGGATAGAAAGGAAAAACCTCTTTAACACTTGATTCCAGTAGCCATTTGTCTGTTTCATGTCTGTAAGTTGCTTTTGAGATACCGAGGCCCCTGACTGGGTGCTGAAATCCCATTGGTGCTCAAAGATGCTTTAGCCTTACGAAAWTCAAAAGAAGGTAGATAGAAGTGCCTGTGAAGAGAATGCCTATGTTGGCAGGCACAGATGGAAATGAACAAGCTCTGAGTGCCCTTCTCTTGCCAAGTCTAGTTTGAAAAGCATGTTGGGCCTTGCTGAGGGGTACTTTATCACTGCACCAAGAGTTGTGCAGCTGCATTAGCTCTCACCCAGGTATCATGCAGCCTGGCAAGCACACACGTCTCTGTACAGTCCTGCARATGTACCTTAATATCTAGGCCTTAATATAGGTATAAAGATACTTTTGTTCCTATTTGCTTTTTCCCTGCATACAATGGTATTCTAATCCAGTGAAATTCTTGGTTTTGTCTTTCAAACCTTGTGAGGTAAGAGGAGCCTACCATAAGCTGAACCTCTCAATATCACAGACAGAAACACACAAGGGATTTTAATGATTTATTTCTCCAACTCCGTAAATCAGGATGCTCTTGGGGCTTGGAATTCATGTTCTTCCCAATTATAGGTTTCCTAAAGTTCTTGTTACCTAGAGTAAGGATACACATAGGATTACATTACTTGCTTCAAAAAGCTAATATTTTGTTCTTGCTTCTGTTGTTGCTTTTGTTTTTGCTTCTGCCACACATAYGTGCAGCACTTAGTACATGATTAGAAATAATTTATAGATTTTTCCCACTTCTACTGGTTGACACTTTCAAGTATCTTGTTTGCTTCAATTGTTATTGTTATTGCTAATAGTGTTTTAGCTATAGTTTTATCTGTATTTCAGKGCTTTCCAGTTTATTAACAGTCATCTATCATATCTTCTCAAACACAGGATGTGGTTTTTGGCTGCAGCACTCTGATACTTTCTGCAGCTTTAGAGAAACTGTTAGATTTAGAGGACAGGAGATATTTTTTTAGATAACAAATAATAAATAGGTAGACAAAGTCTGGTATCTTATAAAATGTATTTTCTAATATCAAACATTTATAAAAGTTATTATCTGCTGAAGGGTCTTGTTCAATTTGTAGAGTGTCTAAATTCCACTAAAGATCACAAGCTTAATAAATGTTTACTTCTGGCAAGCCCCAAATATCTTCCTAACAGCCTTATTTAAACTCTTTGTATCACCTTTTTAGGTGTGTCTTTTTCTCCCTGACTAGAAACAGCAACATGGATGAAATTCAAACCAACTAAATACGCTTTCCATGACAGAAATATGAATTTACAGTTACAGATTTTGAAAAAAAGTAATTTACATGAAATAGAGATGCAAYATATTTCATGAAAGAAAAGCTAAGCATTGGTTAACCCTTCTAGTATGATAAAAAAATGTATTGAGCCTGATCTTGTTTCCCTAGACTTATTTCTRCTGTAGTCTGTTCTTGTTTTGTGCACATGAGAACATAGGCAATATCTTTCAGAGAAAAATTGAAAAATTGCTTTAGAAATGGTTGGGATTGTTAAGTTCAGATGCAAAGTGAGATCTAAATGTGAATTAGTATCAAAACAAGGTAACAGATCAAATGTTAAGGTTCTTGTTTTTCCTCTCTTCTGATTTGTATCTCTTTGATGAAATTCTTGCTCTTCTGTTCTTCCCAACATTCCTCTACCCCTACCTTTTTTAAGTTTTAAATTATATATATTTCTTCTTCCTTTCCCCAGATAATTTTTAGATCATTTACTACTGCTTGGATTAAACAAACACCCTTGATTTTTTAAACTTTCTGATTACTCTGGGCTTTCCTGACTATGCTATGAARGATTCAACTATAGAAAGGGTGAAGGAAGGGAACTGACATCTGTTTTGGTTGCWAGAAAGTAATAAAGGATCTTTCATCATTAATAATTTACATGTATTTTTTGTGTGTATTTTTCTAAATACACATTCTCTTGTGACTCACCCATCCCCTGCTTTTCCACTTACTGCATTCTTAATCTGTTTTGCAAGGACTGATAGCTTACCTACAAAACCAGCTCCTTTCATAGAAGAATGGCTGCTACTTTAATGAAGTTATCTTCTCCTATATTCCTTATATCATGCTGACCAGTAAAACATAAATGGCAAATGGCCATSATGGCCATGATCTTGGCAGGTGGTCCTGCCAAGATCACTGCTGTTGAATTTTCTTTCATCATCACCTCATGTGGTCTAATCATTTGAATTTGATTATTTTAACTAAAGCATTTTTTTACCAACCAATTTACTAAATCAGGCATAAATATATTTTTCTTTCTTATGGCATTGTATATTCACATCCCCACAAAATGTACTGTTTGAAGGAGGCTTTGTGCTAAGCAGAGAAAACTGAAGTCTGAATTTCAGGGTCATGGTGGACCACTCCTTTAGGAAATATTATGACTGCCACCTATATTCACACAGCTTTTACTGCAAAAATAGAACCTCACATTCAAATTGCTTCAGACCTCTTTTTCTTCCAATGGCACTTTTATCAGCAGAAGCATTCCTACACTCAAAGGTGGTCTGAAAGCATATATTTCCTAAAAAGCTTACTTTTCAGATGTCACTGCTTAAAAAAGTTGAAAGTCTTGCTTTTGCAGCTAACTTGCAATGTTAGAAAGAAAGAAAAAAAAGTTCTTATACAGTAACATCATTATATAAAATCTACCTTTTCTTAGATCATTTTAATGTGCAAAAATACAAGGGGCTGAAATTCRCAGTGGTTAATTTTTTTATGCTGAGGATATTCACAGCATATATACATTTCACTATTTTTTTCATCTTCTGTATTTGCATCACTTTTAAGTGCTTGGTTTACTTTAGCTGTGGAAAAGTCTGCAGTAATCTACTTTGAATTTCTTCTCTGCTTAAAAAATAACCTCCTCTTCCCCTTGAATTGAAGATCTTTTTTCCTTGCCATTAAATTTGAGGTCCTGGCACTTTTAGTCTAATTTATTTCATATATGCAATATGTCTTTCTAGTCAGAATGAAATGATTATTTTTCCTTCCTAAACTGCTAGACTTCTGGGCTCATTTCTCTTTAACTTTAGGAATGGGGAGTCCAGTGGGTGAATAGGTTCAGATTACATGTTTTYGTCTTGTGAAATTTAAGACCTTTTCAAGTTGTAGTGGTTCCCCAACCCCTTTTATACAAGGCATGCTAAATATTTTTCATTGGGAGAAAAAAACCCCAGAAAATAAATTCATTTKAACCACACACAGCTACTCAGCTCTTCTGAAACTGGTTGCAAATACTGTCTTGTTAATGTTCCTGTTTTACTATTTTAATGTATCAGGCCTAGAACTTTCAGACTATTATCTTCAAAATTTCCATTGTTACTTTTTTTTTTCTCCATTKTCCTCCCATTATAAAATAATTTTGCTTTTAAAATACATTTCTGGTAGCGCTGCAGAAAATTCAGTCATCCAAGTCTGGGTTTCTGGAAATACCCAATCACTGTGCAGTGCAGTTTTTCCATAGCCCATCTGATGTCCTTTGTCCCTTCGTGAATGGAGGCTTGACTTGTGTTGAAGTCCTGTGGAGAAACAATTGCAAGTCACATAARTGAGTTATGAAATCCAAGAAAAAGGGCAAGTCTGAATCCAGCAGTTCAAAACTAGAAAAGTCAGTTTCAGGTGGAAYTGTAGCCAGTTGGCTACATCTTTTAAGAAGAGATTTTGAGTGGCAAAGCGTAATTGGAAGAAGGTTAACAAGAGAAAAGTTCTGTTGTGCTACTAAGTCAGCTAGATTTGACCATGACAAAGAGTGGAGAGGAACAAGAAGAAAGCTGGCAATCAGGATTCATGCTTCATTAGACCAATGCTTACAAAAAGAAAGAGAAAAGACAGAGAAATACGCCCTCAGAAAAATGTGATGGTTAGGTAACTCCGAAGTATTSAAGTCTGTGCTGCCTGGCTGGAAASAAGAATATAACAATCTTCATGAATATTTTGGCTCCTTCTGCAGGAGATCTGTACACTTCAGTGACCAGCTGTCATCTGAGCAGGCTATATCTAAAAAAAGTATTCAGAATATTTTCTGTAATGTRAGTGTCTAGCAAGCAGAGAAAAAAGGGATCTTGAGGATCCTACTATGACAGCTTCAGAGTTTGGTTTATACTAGATCTTTGAGTACTCTGTAGGTATGAAACTCAGTGTAAAGTGTTTTTCTACACAGTGGTTAAGAGAAACAAAGGATGATAAACACATAGATGCTCAGCTTGTGAGGAGGCAGTAATACCTTATGTCAGCAAACTCAGATAGTACTAAGACACAGGGAGCTACCTGGGTGGTGTTCCTGCAATATGGAAGTGACAGGAAATAGAAATTAAGTGCCTAGACACAGAATCAAGTTGCAGAAGATCTTGGAATTTCAAAAGATTCCCTATGAAAGAAWAAATAGCTTTGAGTAACCTGAACCTTTCCAGTTTGGAAGGCAATTTCCCTGCACTATCTGAGGGAACRAAAGAATGGGACTGACATTCTTTCCTCGCTTTCAATTTCCTTTTGTCTCTATAGAATTRTATCACTGCATTTTATACTTGTTGAGACAAATTATCCTGGTGCCTATAGCCCTATGCTTCAGGTGCCCTACAAATTTGTTGTGAGAACAAATTCACAAAGTCTCACCATCTGAATGAAAAACAGTGAGCTGACGTGTCTCCAAAACAGTGACCAATGCCTTCAGCTTGTTGGGAGCAGTGACTTAGATGGGTCTCACATGGATTTAGGGGTCATGTTTTAAATACAGTTTGAGACATCAGTCATAACACAGACAAGAATTCTGAGGAGCACAAAGTTGAATTGCTTGAACATCATCCTATAAGCCTGTATGACTCACAGTTTATGGAAGCATATTGCCATGGTTGCTGTCAGCCCCAGAAAGCCCAGTGACCAAAATAGAAGCTTTCATTTACTCTTTTACCTCAGAGACAGGTAAAAACGTTGAGGCATGTTTTTTGAACAATGGAGTAAAGTTTGAATTTCCTCTGACACRGCTGAATATGGAGTTACTGATTTGGTTCTGTCTACTTCATTTTATCAGCAATAAATGACTTTGAAAGAAAACGGTGGAAAAGAAACTGCAATTTTAGTTTTTTTCTTGAATGAATGAACTTCAAAAATATATTTTATTACTTTTCACCTCTGTATCTTGCTTGTTGATCCTGTATGGCAAGASGCATATTTTGAAAAGAAAAACATCTCTTGCTGTATTAAAAAAGGGCATTGCAACCCTATCTATTAATCAAAGAATTTTTTTTCTCTGTGGTATGAGAAAAAGAGGGAGTTATGATTTAAAAYTCTAACCTAGTATAAGGCAGAAATACATACAGCACTTTGCTTTGGGGTTTTTACCAAACAATACATTTCTTGCATAACCATTCTCCTTGATATGTAATGGTYTTGTGACTAGTCTGTACTTTCACATGACTGTAGTCGTTCATCTTTGAACATAGAATCGGATTTTTAACTTGTTTAAAAAATTAAACCATAGTGAGAATATTAGCTAATCGGTCTAGATATTTTTAAGTGTAGAACTAATCAGAGAAATTTTTTGTAACACATATTTCTTTTGTTTTCCATTTCTCCTTTAGAAAATACAWAATCAACAAGAGTGATTTCTATGTCTTCAAAAGATGTGTCATTTGAGAATGGAATTCAAATATTATTTACAGTATGTGGTGGTGTATCCTGAAAAGTCCTTAATAACATCTGAGAGTCCAAAGCAGTTCTTTAAGAATGAGGAATTTAAGAAAGAAAAATGGAGTTTATTCTTTCTTCTTTCAGCTCAGATATCTTTCAAATGCTGCACAAATGAAAACATTGTCAAGTGCTTGTCGTGAAAAATCTYCAAAGTACTTCTTAAAAGAACCTAAATATGAAACTATCATCAAAAAATGAAACTACATATAAAATTTTAGCATCCTACTCAGAAAACATTCTAGGATGGAAAATATTTCAAATAATGAAAGCATTGCAAAGAAACAAAAAGAAAAAAAGTGATCCATAAAAATTATTTAAAATCATCTTATATGCTTTCAAATTTGGGCCATTTGCATGATTTCACAGAGTGCTCCCCRAAATGTTTCTGCATGTCTCTAAAGAGTGGTATGGTAGAGGTTCATGGTGGATCTATGCAGTTGTTGCWTCACACATATCAAGTGATTTTTATGTCAGATGATGTTGCCAGGAAGCTCTTTCCCAAAAATAATTTGCAAAATGAGCTAGTATTAGGTCACAGTGCATCTCAATACATCTTAATTTKCTGGCTTAAGGAATGATTGTTCTCATAGAACAGATTTCCAGAAGTTACTCCTCTTCACTTTTGTGCCAGRTTTTCAAGGAGGATCTTTGCAGCAATCGAGGCTCTGAAATGAGTGGTTAGAGCCTTTCAGGGGGCCCACTGTACTAGCAAGGTTTTTCATAATCTATCTCAAAATCTCACTGTGGCAATACTTTAAAATTCTGTCCTTGTTTATTATTTGAGCAATTTTGAAAATCTGGTTTCATTGTTGCATAATTTGATTAATGACATGTAAAGGCTTAAYAGTGGCAGAAAAATACTACCGCAAGCAAATCTGCACCTTGACATGCCTGAGCAATTCCTCTCAATGGATCATRTCTGCAACGTGGAAGTAATTAATAAACCAGAAGGATTACTCTTTGAGATGAACTGTGTAGAAGATTAAATGCTCTGCTGCGTGGCAAGTGTGCTGGATGGAGCATGGTGCTCTGGCACTCACCACTATAAGAACACTTACCAGTTCTTGGCCTCTCTGATTCTGAGCATTTGCAAAGGATAAAAGAAAACAGTTTTTGGAAGYCCATTTTATCTAAAAGCATGGGTCATAACTTGAACTTATATTTCTTTACTGACTTTACTATTTTACACTGAGTATTAGTTTTCATCTCCTATATCTATATATTTTTCAATATTTTGCTCAATATACGCCTGATATTCTGTTAAGGGTCAGGTTCAAGAAACAAAATCTTGCCACAGCAGCTTTATTTGTCAACGGTAGGTTGAAATAGATTCTTTTTTCTTCTGTGACTTAGAGAATATAGCTTCTGATTGTTCTGACAAATTCCTAGCCACAGTTGTGCAAATTCAATGTGTTTAGAACTAGTGAATCATCCCAGTGAAGACACGTTTGCCTATTCCTTGGCATACAGTCTTGTAAGAATATATGACATGACATCAATAAATCTGCTATCAGCTTGATTAAGATTTGCAAACATTGATTGAGAATGAAGGGTTTGCATCTTACTTGCTAAATATAGAGAGACAAATGATTTTACCTTATTCATTGGGAGAAATAAATGGAAGCCCATATTCTTCCCATCATTTTTAAAGACATTCTCTTGTAGTAAAAAGCTTAGCAATTACTGGTCAGCTTCCCAAAGTCTTCAGAACTGCATGGCCTCTTCCAGGGTGATTTCAAAGCATAGGTACTGGATTGCATCTGTCTGTTAGATGTCAGTTTAATCCTGGTGCAGTCCCTTACATTTCACAACACATTAAAGTGRAACATGACTGTACATTTAGGACAAGGCTTTCCAAACTCAAAACAACTTTAAAAAAAAATCCCAAACCAGGAATCAAATAATCAAAAAGGTTAAGGTGTGTAACAATATGTGTAAACATTSTCTGGATCTTACATGTTAGAAGGTGCAAACTCTATTGTTAATTGATGCATGGTTGATCTAAGTTGCATTACTGAATTTGGCTACACAATTTGTTGTCCTGACTTTCATGGAAAGTGACCACATTGCAGTTTCTTGAAGCYAAATTTCCTGACTTTGATAGACAGATGATGGAAATTGGTTTGAATATTCTGTTTTTGTATGGGAAAAGACCCCTCTGAAATTGGTGAGGGACTGTCAGATGTAAATGTGCTCATTGCCTATCTGAGAGTTGGGTAGTAATTAATGTTTACAGAACCCTCGGAAATAAGTGATCAAAGTAATTCAAAGCACTGTAATTGTGCTTGAGCTATGAACATTTTTTGCACGTCTCTCTACCCTACTCAAAGTTATAGTACAGTCGTGATGGGCTGGGATTGTAGTCCAAAGAAAACTCCCTTTGATAGAAAATACAACATGCATTTATCTTTTCTTTGCATTGCACCTTCCATCATACTTGAACTGTTGTCATCTCAAAGATAAAAATGCAGTTCCTTGTCTAGTGGGCATAGTTTTACTTAGGTTTATTTCTAATGATAAGGTGGACAATTTGGAAAAGTGGGAGTAAAAATCCTTGCTGTTGCCTAGGATACACACTCAAATGGCTGGGGAAGAAAATAGAGAGRATACAGAAGTCCCTGCTCTGAGGGAAAGTGCAATTTACACCACGGCAGAGGASAACACAGTAGCACTAGGCAAGTGGAATACATCAAGACACAAACATCTTATTAACCATGCTTTCTAACAGTAGAATTATATTCAAGTTGGTTGCATTTCCAGCAAAATAGGTCAGTGGTTTTTGGCTATGCAGGTATAACAAATCAGTCTTATGCTGAATGGACAAATACAGGTAGTGTAATTTCACTTAATGTAGCAACTTGTTAAATTTGGGGATCACGATCGAAACACCAAAAAATCTTGATAAATCACTTACTTCACAATTTCTTTTTAAGAAATTGTTTTTGTTTTGACACTGAAGAAAARGTAGACTGAATTATGGAAGAAGCTGCAAAAAATAATTAAGTTTTGACATTTCTTTTTCTCTGCTATTTTTTAGGTAAATAGACACTGATAAACCTGATGGATTGAGGAGAAGAATTAATGTAMCTGTGCTATAAAATTTCCAAATTATTTTATTTTGCTTTTGTAAAAGATAATGCTCATTTAGAACCCTAATTAAATAAGCAAAAGAAAAGGCATGACACATACTATCACACATAATAATTATATTAGAATTTCTGATTTATTTCCTTCCCCAGATCTAGAGATTATGTAAATTTTTAGGAAATAATTTCATATAGGACTCATCTTCTTGGAGGTCCATCTTTAAAAGTGAAATGGTGCATCCTTTTTCTRCATAAAACCCCTTCTTTTTCATTTGAACAAAATGATTTATCTGGTATCTAGATACCAGATAGCACGTAGCATTGGTAACATTCACCTTTTCTTGACTGAAGATGTAGAACCGTGTGGAAATGTCTGTGTTTATTATTGCAAATGCATCWGAGATCAAGACTAACTTTTCTTGACCTAATTAATGTGCTTATGCCTCTCAAAATCACCTTTCCAKTTTTTACAGAAGAAAATAGCTCTTTCCAAACATAAATATCTTTTAAAATACCATCTTCTTGAATACTGTTCTACTTTTCTACACCCTGAATTTGTAGATGTCCCCACTGGCTGACTGAAAGACATTGATCCTTATCTAATGAACAGCTCATTCCAATTGCTAAACCAGGAAATTAAAGTTGTTATTGTCCCTAGACWGAAAAAGTGAGACAAGGGAACAGAGTGTAACAGGGCTTGGTACCTCCTCTATCAACCTTTGTACAGGTCCACTCACAGCCAATATCAATTGAAAGCAATAAAAACATAGGGGACCATATTAAAGAATGTAACATTAATCAGGACCTTAAAGAACTTAAAAATAACCAAGACCTTATGCATCACTTTTTTGACACTGTTTCAGTACCGTGATTTTTGGATTGCATGCCTGTATGGTGAAGTCAGCTTTTTCAGGCTTAAAACAGTGAGATCTCTACTCAAATGACATATCTTTTAATTCTGGGAATCATCCAGCTAGTATTTTAATACAAGGAAACAAGGCTGCCAGGAGACAATATAATTTGCTCTTGTTTTATTTTTTGCTTATGAAACAGTGATTTTTCACCTTTAGCTTAGGAGAATTTCACTTTTGGAGGAAGAGACAGTCAATCTTTAGTTACATAATCGGTGTTCATAACCATCACACTAATGCATTCAAAGTTTGGAACAGCTAGTCTATAGCCCAGAAGAGGACAAAACTCAGTGTGTTGATGTCTATCCTTTGTTTCAATCATCATTACTCATTACATATATGGTACAGCCCAACCACCAAAGACTCTTCCATACCAGTAAAACTAGAGACCTTCTATAAATCTATATTACACAGAGCTGAATTATATTTGCAGGGAATATTGAGTCCATATTCTCTTTCAATTTGCTTTTGTTATGTGAATTTAGTTCTGGAGGAAGATGCCCTATTCACAGCTCTAGAAGTGAGGTTTACTGTCTCAGGACTGATCCTGCAGAGCAAAGTCAGTAATGCTGACTTCCCAAATGCTTTATTCTGGGTGTAACCACTTTTAAGGTGAGAGCAAATCCACCAACAAGAAAGTTGAGTTAGCACCAGTATAGCAGTTTATTGATTAAAAAATAAAGCCAACAGTTCTGCTTGAAAAGATGCTGCACCGTGTAGTTGTCACATGTAATAAAATGGCATCTTSTGGTAAACAGCACCAGAAGTCAGCTTGTTCCTTCTTCTAGATATCAATATCAGACTCTGAGACAGGCAGACCTCAAATCCTTTACAAAGACAACACCATTTTATAGTAATAAATAATATTTTAAATTTTRTTTTTTGTTGTGGATACAATGCCCTAAAGATAGACCTTTATTTTTAATTACAAAGAAGGTAATTCATYATAATATGACATTGTAAATAAATAATTTTTGGGTATAGGTATTCATGAGGTAATAGATATTTTATGAAAGGCAAAAAAATTGTAGGGCWTCCTGGCTGAGAACTAATTATTACTCTTAATAAAATGGAAAACTCTTGTACATCAATAATTTATCTTAGCAGTCTTATACATCTGGAAGTGAATACATCTTTTGCTGTGTTCCCTTACACTAAACCACTGAAACAATGTGTGACCCCTGCCCAGCCCTGACTGTTCCTGCCTAGCTGCTCCTGGGTCTTCCTTCCAAGCTGCTCATTTCAGCCCAGCCTGGGCCTGTCAGTGCCCAGGACTGACCCAGGACTGCTCTAGRTGGACCTGGGTCCTTGTCATGGTCCTTGTCCTGGCTAATGGACTGGATTTGCTGGATGGACTTAGGAACTCCCTGTAGACAGCTCTGTCTCCATTCCTGTTTCCAGTCCTCTTTCTCAGAAAGGCTTTGAACTTGTGTTCCAGCCCTGACTTCATCTCTSTTCTCTGAAAACTAGGAACTTTTGATGGAAACATCCCTCAGATATTTTTTACCATGGTGGTTCCAGCCTAGCAGATGTGAAAGAATGAGATACAGTCAGACTGGGGTGTTGCTTTCTGTCAGTGCCTGCAGCATGTATTYGAATTTGTCTTATCTATGTGAAGGTGCTGTGTCTCTAGCTGAGTCACAGTTAAAATAATTTATATGAACCACACTCCACRTAGTTTACCCAAGTTATGTTACTACATTCTAAATAAAGGACATAAATAGAGAAGGAAAAATAAATTTTCTGTGATTCTGTTGTTGCTAGGGGATTTGGGAACTACTATTTATATCAGCAAGGCTACTGTGTATGGTTCAAAAATTAAGTTAGTGCAATAAATTAAGAATTCTTTTCCAATTGCTGCATTGTGTCGTAAGAAGCAGGCACTATTTTTGCTGGTACTGGGTATGTCAGAGGTGTGAAGTCAATAATCTGTGACAATCAATAAAGCTGAACAAGCAAGAAAAAAAGAACTAATTTGCTTTACTTGGGATTATGACCACACGGTTCTGACAGCATCACCTGGATTTTAATTTGAGATGATATGAGAAGGGATAAGACCTATATGTTTTTACAAAATTTGGATGTCACTATGATGCCCCAAAACACTATTAAATTATGAATAACAGGAAATTTCTTTAACTGAAACACATCTTTATACCAAACAAGATAAAAGTGAAGTGTACACAATATAGGATGAAGTAATCAATTTAAAGGCAAGACCTTAGCTTTTCATTATATTTAATAGCAGACATTTCCCATTTTAGGTTTCCTCTAATGTTAGAAGGGACAAAATCAAATAAAATCTCCCCAGAGCAGAAGCAATCCACCCCTAAAATCTCTGTGAGTCATGAATTCAGAAAGTGCCTAATAAAGGACCTAATTCTTTTATATATTTACTGATGCATTTCTTCATAATACTTTACTTTTCTAGTTTTTTTTTYCCAATGRAGCTGCTCAAGGATAAAGCATCAAGAAAGTGAGRACTAGACAAACTTTTTCACCTGCCTAGCAGTTTAAGCAGTCTGYGAAGCTTCATTTGAGAGTGGATACATTTTGACCAAAATAACATACTTTCTTATTCCTTCCCCACCCTGGGATTTTGCCAATTGAATTTATCTAAGATTTTGAAATGAGAGGAGGGGAAAAAAACAAACCCAGAAGCCTTTCAGCTTGCAGGATGTTGAGCTTTTGAAGTTCTATTTTTATTTTTAATTGTATTTTAATTGATTGGTGATTGTAGGTGATTGTACAATAGAAATAGAAATTTACTCAATAGAAAAAATACAGGAACACATTAGCAAAGTAAGGTTTTTGCCAGTGTGTGTCTACAGTGACCTGTGGTATGCTCACCATGTAATTCACTCTCTGGTTTCTTTACTGAGGCTGTCAACAATGGGGACAATTAGAATTAATTGTAATGGTAAATTTAATTGTCTGGATGACTATACATTATATGGAGAGTGATGTGCTTAATGACCCTTGGTTGCTACTGACCCAATGTATTTTATCCCTCAGTGCTCTTATTTTTATCTGCCTATCATTGTTTTGTGTGTCATGAACCCACTGAAGCCATTTTGGCTTTCTCTGACACAATCAGTGCCAAAATCTGTGGTAAACAAGTTCTCTGCCATGTATAATTTTAGGATGAAAACACATCCATCAGGAAATATATCCCACTTTGATATTCAAGCAAGAGACAATCTTTTGGGTCTATTAGGAAAGTTTTTAATGTGATTTAGTMGAAGCATATAATATACTAATATACTTTATATAAAATAATTTTATAGTAATATTATAGTAGAAGCATACTTTACTGTATTATATGATAGCCTTATAGAAATAATAGTCTGAAGACCTTATTTAAATGTTCTGGCTTCTTCTTTCTTTTTTTTTCTGTCTTTCTTTTTTCTTTTCTTGTTCTTAAATCTAGTATTGCAAGATGAAGACAGGGACACTGGATCAGACTGCAGCTCTGGGATAATGATCTCAAACTGCCACATTTCAAATCAAACTATATTGATGCACAAATGTTTTAGTTTAAGGGTTTTCTTTTCTGCTGTGTGACTTGAAGGTGACTTTGTGTGATAAAAGCTAGTGCAGAGGAGAAATCATTGTCTTTATACACTAACAATGGTCCTAGAAGTCTCTCTGGGCAAGAAAAAATGAAWGAGTATTTTTCCTCCTTCATTTTCACCACACTACTCCATTATTTTCATATACAATTATTGTAACTTCCATTAACAGAAAACAGAAATCAGAGGTCAGGATGCTCTAAGCAGCTGTAACAAAGATACTTGTGCATAATAAAGTGAATGACGTGTTTGATTWTAGGGCCCAACACTGGCCAAACCAAAGTGAAAAAACAGGAGACCCAATATATATAAAGGAGACCCAATCCAATGCCTGATTCTAATGGATTCTACTCCAAGCAGTCACTGAGGGATGATATGAAACTAATGAGCAGACATGGTGTGCAAAGGGGAGAGAAAGAGACAAATAAACAATTTTAATGTGACCAAAATCACAGCCACCTAAATCATAGAACATCTTGTGTTGGAAGGGACCTTAAAGATCATCTGAAGATGATGYGCCAGCATGCCACACAATAGATCATTTTGCTCAGGGCCCCATCCGACCTGGCCTTGAACACTCCAAGGGGTGGGACATCTACARTCTACCTGGKCAGCCTGTTCCAATGCCTCACCATCCTCACCATGAAGAATTTCTTCCTAACATCTAATCTAAATCTCTCTTCTTTTAGTTTAAATTCATTACCCCTTGTCCAGTCACTATCTGCCCATGTAARAAGTCCCTCTTGCTCTCCTTTTTTAAGCCCTCTTCAAGCACTGAACATCTGCAGTACGGTGTCAGCCAGAGCCTTATCTTCTCCAGCCTGAGCAACCCCAGATCTCAGCCTGTGTTTGTGGCAGAGGCGCTCCAGCCCTCAAGTCATTTCTGTGGCCTTCTTCTGGCTTCACTCCAGCAGGTCCATGCCTTGCTTTTGCTGAGGACCTCAGCCATGGATGCAATACTCCAGGTGGGGTATCACAAGASCATTAATTTCAAATGATTTAGAGTGATATGGATCATAACAGTTTAAGTGCATTTATATGTAGCAACTTTTCCCCTCTTCCATAAACAGCCTTAGCAGACCAAAAAGTCTTTAGTTTCCATGTCACAATTGTAACTTTGTATCTGTTTGAAATCTTATCTTTCTATTTTGTAACTGGGACTTGCATTATTTTCTTGCACTTATCAAAGTGCACTCAGACTGAAAAAATACAAATATTGCTTGCAAAAACTTACATGTCTTTCTTGCTATGAACAATTCCAATAACCTAATGCCATTCTGGAACTTTTTCTGGAAAGAAAATTTCAAAAAGATACTTTTCACAGCATGCWAGCACAAGACCTGTACAGCTACAGTAAACAGATAATTAAATACTCATTATTTTTCATCCCTCACCTAAATTTAATTGCACAGTCTAGCCTGTTGTGAATCAATGAGCTTTTGGAACAAGATGAGTATGTGTAAACATAAATGCACTATTGAGTGATRTATTCACCTTTTAATATAAACAATGGCCAAAATATTTTCAAGGAGGTGTAGAACTGGGTGTAGACCTCTCTGTAGTTCTGTCTTGACCTGCACATAGAGCTGCAGGTAAATACACAGCTACAGACTTGTAGTGCTGGGCAGATGCAGAGAGTAGTCAGGCTTGTGCCACACAAAGTGGCAATRAAAGTGTGGAGGGCAGTGGGAGCTGACCCTAAGGCTGCTTCCACAGGAAGCTCAACATTTCTGTTGAGATCTTATTATCTCCATGAGGCTCATTAGCTTAGKAGTAACACTGGATAAAAGGCACTAAAGTCCATTTGGGTCTGAGCTAATACCTCTGYGAGTTGACCTGAACACTCTGGGAAATGCAATGCCTCTGGAAACTCCCCTCCTAGAGCCTTTGCCTCTAACAAGATCTCTGGGAGAGTGCAAACCTAGAAGACTRCTGGCACCTTGGAAAAAAAAWTTTCAGTGGAGTTYARTATCCAGCTTTAGACATAATAAAGCTTCAAGGTTACTGCAGGCATACAGAATTCTTCAGAACTGAGACAGGATTTGGGCTCAAAGTCATAATGATGTGTCAATGTGTTTTTAATATGTGAAATAAACCTTTTAATTTTTAACTCCATCTAGTTTCTTTTTGGTGTACCTTATAATTTCTTTCATAGGAAAAATTCTCTTTAGTTTGAAGAAGACAATTTTCTGATAAGAGTGTCCTAAGCAGGTCCATCCAACAGGCTGCTGGGTGTGTTTAAATTCTAATCAATATGCATACTGAGATATGTGGTTATTTGCAAGCAAGCCAGCTCTGTATGTCTAGGCTGCTATGAAACCTTACAGAAAATTAAACAGAAACTGGGCTCTGAGCCCAGAAAAACCAAACCACCAYTGCCAAAAAACAATACACTGAAACATTATACATCTGACATAATACCAATTAGTCTCATTAGCTTCGTGTTTGCAAAAATCTTTTCTTAGCAGTGTTATTTTTTAAAGCCCCCTCAGTCTGATTTTTGCTTGTAGTAAGCATGTAATTCTCTACTTTAACTTGTCCTGTGATGTTCCAGTGCTCAGATCTGCAAACCCAACACATTATTTTTTTCTCATGAAATGTACCTAGAATCATGTCTCTGTTTTTGAAAAAAACTGCCCATGATGCAGTCCTTCAGAAAAAAGTGAACATTTAGCTCCTCCTCTTTTCCCAAAGGGAGGATCCAAGGTGTGTGTTTCTTTTTGTGAGGTGTAAATTATTTCTTAGTTCAATAGCCAGTAAGGCCAGCTGCAGGCACTGCCGAGGTTGTACAGGAAAGATCATGTTATAAGTTTTGTTCAATAAATAATTATGCTTCTTTTGCATGGTTTCTTTGAGGCYTTTGGTCACAAGAATGAAGCTCTATTCATTTGGGTTTTTTCCTCTCCTGTTTACAAATGACTGACTCACTACTGTGTGATCCTGAGGGGTTCACAATCCAACAATGGAGTGAATCAGCCAAAACAGTCATGTCCTGCTTTAAATGAGCAGACTGTGGGTATTCAGAAACACCTCAGCTTCAAAAAGCAAAATGCTTACATTGTTGATTGTTAGAGCCACGGGGAGAGGAGCTTGCCTTGTGATAAAATGCTACTGGCACACATTTCACTAAGGATTTTTATATTTGYATCCTGTGTTTTCTGCATGCTATTGAGAAGTCTTGCAGGAAGTAGGTATTTTCAGGTGCATTTGAATATATGGAAAYGTGGCAAAGTCTGTCAGAGCATGAAATCAGATTAAATGAAAATACTGAGTCATGGAGTCATGGAGTGGCAGTGGAGGATGCCAGCATGCTCAGAACAACATTATTTAAACAGTGTTGGTGGTAGACAGGCTGACAGGCCATGGTAGGACATGGTCTGGTTTCACAGGAAAAAAAAGTAATTTTATTTGTGGCAGTGCTGTTCCATTCTTGTTTCATCTCATCTGTACATCAGATTTTGAAATCTCTGCACAGCCAAAAYACAGCAGGGAATGTGTAAACCTGAAATGTCTCAGTCTGGTCTCAGCAGAACATTTCAGTTTTAATTATATATTCTCCTTTCATTTTGTTTGATTGTAACATTTGCAAGAGTTTCATGTTGAAGCTACGTAACTTTTCAGTGGCATAGGATGGATAGATCAATTATAGATCAGTTGATCACTGATTTGTTGGCATCTCAAGATAATAGCTGGAACGAGATATGAAAAGCAACATCCAAACAGGATATTAAATTTGATTGAATAGAGACACACAACTAAATGAATATAGTGCAGCACAGACCTAACTTACCTAGTTTCTTGYTCCTTGTTGATTAACACAACATTAAGTGAACACAAGCTACTGCAAAACACTGGTTATCAGAATATGAAATAACTGACTGCAGTTWAAAGAACTGCACAAACAAGCCCAGCTTAAAAATATTGGGTTTGAAATCCTTGCAGTTTCTTGAAATTATATTATGCTTAAGAAAATAACCATGCATTTAWTAGAAAATGCCCATACATGCTGAAGAAATCAAAACTCCATCTTTTAAAGCAAGAAGAGGAAGCTTTTCTGCTGCTTGTGTCTTCTATTTCAAAGTCCATARTCACACTGGTAAATTGGTGCTTTGGCATATAAAGTTTTAGGAAAAGAGTGGGACCATGACATCTGAAAATTAATTCCTGAACATTTCTGGTATGACTTTATAAAATATAGTAAGCTAGACCAATATAATAATTCTTTAGGAAACAAACAGCTTAAAATTGTTCAATTGAAGACTCTGGATGAACTACCTCCAACTAAATCGACTGACCAATTAAAATATGATCATTCAGCTTTATAATGTGACATTTTAGACTCTTTGTTCTTTTTTTTCTTCAGATTCTTCTTCTATAAATAAAATAATGAAGTATTGTTATTCAGGGAGACAAAAGACTAGAATAATGCAATAAAGTAGTACTTTTTTCAGTGTCATCTACATCAAATCAACTTAATGAAGCCACGGGACACTTTTTTAGTCACTTCTAAATTTCAGCCTTCATTGTGCCTGTCAACACTTGGAACCTGTCATTCGCTTTTGTACACTGTTTCTTCATCACAACCAAGGCAGCTTTTTTTCTCTATAATTTTTTCCTTTTCAAACCAATTAATATGAAGAGTAAGTTTACTTTGTATTTTAAGAGTAAAAATTCAATTCAAGGTCTTGGTCCCTGCTGTTGATATATTTTTTTAACTTTTCATGAACATGCAGGGACCTCAGTCAATCAGTCAATGCACAAACAGACCCAGCCCCTGTTATGAAGAACTTACAGCCACAGCTGACAGCAGGCAGACACTGAAGACTAACAGGGAAAGAAAGAGCTTGTGGAAGAAGTTGTGAAATGATCTTCGCTAAAAACAAGCACAGCTCTGATTGCTCRGAAATAGTGAAACAACAGCAGCACTTCTCATTTGTCAGACATTTCTACAGAAAGCCTTTCCTGGAGCAAATCCAGTCTTGTCTGGTTAAGCTGTCTGTAGGAGTCATGTGCTGTTTCTGACTTGCCCACTGAAAGGCTGTTCCTAGCAGCAGTCCTGTGTTGTTCCTCTCCCTTGCCTCAYCTTTGGACTGAGCTGCAGCCCCCAGCCTCTCCTAGGTCAGGCCTGGATCTAGAAGACTTGCTTTGGTCTTTGCCATAACCACGTGTCCCCCACTGCCTCCTGGGGAACAGGAGGAGACTGAAGGGCCTTGATCCCTGCATATAAGTGCTGTTTTGCAAGTAATTTTCTTCAGCAGAATAATTTTGCATTATCTAATTGCAATCAAGCAACCAGTCAGTAATCGGTGTTTCCAAATCTGTTTTACATTCTGTCAAGCAGAGACAACGCTTCAGGATGAGCTGCAAGGTCTTTTTGTCAAGCTAGCAAAGGTTATGGGAGGATAGAGAGCAGACACTTTCATGGCTTTTAACCAGGGCTTCATGAGGCCCTGTTTGCTTATTTGGATATAACAGAAATAATCACTTTGAGCACAGTAGCACAATACAGGTGGAWGTATTAAGATGGTAACCACCATACTCAAGCTCTAATGCCTCTAGAATCATTGCACTCATAACCCTCAGAAGTTGTGTTTGATTGAACTTGGTTTTATTATTTGCCAGCTGCCTCCAAATATCACCTTTTTATTACTATTTTTTTTCTGCTGGTTGCTCAGAAACTAGTGTGATGCTATCTTTCTTTTCTAGTTGCTAGTCACAATTTGTAACTAACCTCCTGAGAAGGATTCACTAGCAAATTTGATTARTTGTGAAGGATTACATAATGAACAGGCATCTTGAAAACCTTAAGAGTTCCTTTTTCTTTTAATCTTACAAGTGGATACTTTGGTTTGTTYTTGTGAAACTGCCTCTTGCAGGGATCTTTTGGCAGCAAATGTAAAATCCCTCCCATGAATTCTACCTTGAGAATCTGTGTTTCTTGTTGCTGTGTTGAACATCAWGGCCTAAAGATCTGAATTATCAAACCCTTGTGGAGTTGCTGACATTTTTCTTGCTGATCATGAATCAGATTCTCTCTGCCTTTATGTGTTTAACTTGTCTTGTGTTGTTATTACAGCGTTTTCAATGGTGCAGGAAAAGTAAACGGGKATAAGTACAATATTGTGGGGTTTCCCACTCACCTCCAAAAAGACAGCATTTCTCCTTGTTTTATCCCAATGTCAATAAACWCCAATAGAAAAGTAAGCATAAGCTGTGGTTAAGTAGCCTGGCTCACTCTCTGACTCAGTTTGCTGATCTACCAACCCCTCCTACATCTTCTGCTTTGTACAAACATTTCTTCCTCTAAATAAGTGYGCTCACTCCTGGAGGCTTTTGTTTAATCAGGTTGCTTTGAATTTTAAGACTTTTATCCCAATTCAGTGATACATATTCTGTGTGAGTTTAAAAGATCCACATCTTTCTTGTTGTGGCTGTTGTTGTTTTTAGGGT